>CAUYQV010151507.1:0-21653 GCA_963574575.1 Galagoides demidoff | reverse complement strand
TCCCCCTGGGTAGAGTGCCATGGCATCACAGCTCATAGCAACCTCCAACTCCTGGGCTCAAGCGAGTCTCCTGCCTCCGCCTCCCAAGTAGCTGGGACTACAGGTGCCCGCCACAATGCCTGGCCATTTTTTGGTTGCAGCCGTCATTGTTGTTTGGCGGACCTGGCTGGGGATAGGAACCCGCCACCTTAGGTGTACGTGGCTGGCGCCTTAGCCGATTGAGCCACAGGCGCTGAGCCGTTTTTTCTATTTTTGATAGAGACAGGGTCTCACTCTTACTAAGGCTGGTCTCGAACTCTTTAGCTGAAGCAATCCACTCACCTCAGCCTCCCAGAGTGCTAGGATTACAGGCATGAGCCACTGTGCCTGGCCCTTGCTGTAATTTTCTTTATGGCTCTTGTATGTGGGGTTTGTTGAGCTTTTTAGGTTTATGTGTTTATAGTTTTCATCAAATTTGGGGAAATTTTAGCCTTTTTTTTTAAGTATTTCTTTTAACCTCTTTCTTCTTTAAGGAGTCTAATTGCATATATATTAGGTTGTTTGAAGTTGTCACACAGTTTACCAGTGCTCTGTTCATATTTTTCATATTTTTTCTTTCTTCATTTTTCAGTTTCTATTACTGTCTTCAATTCAGTAATATGTTTTTCTGAAGTAATCTGCTGTTAATCTCATTCAATATATTTTTCATTGCAAACATTGACATTTCAATCTTAAATATAATTTGGATCTTTTTTATGTTATCCACAACTCTAAGTTTTTTGACCACAAACATTTTTTAATATAGTTATTGTAAGTGTTTTAATATCCTTTTCTGCAAATTTACACGTGTGTGTCAGTTGTAGGTCAGTTTTAATTATTACTTTTTTTAAATTATGGGTCTTTTTTTTTTGGCCGGGTCTAGGTTTGAACCCACCACCTCTGGCATATGGGGCCAGCATTCTACTCCTTTGAGCCACAGGCATTGCCCTAAATTATGGGTCTTATTTTCCTTTATGCTTAATAATTTTTGTTTGAATGTCAGATGTGAATTTTATTTTGTTGAATGCTGGATATTTTTATATTCCTATAAATATTCTTGAAGCTTGTTGTGCTGTTACTTGGAAATAATATGATCCTTTTAGGTTTTGCTTTTAAGATTTGTTGGCAGGACCAGAGCCATGTTTAGTCTAGAAATAATTATTTCCCACTACTGAGGCAAGACTTTTTTTGAGTACTCTACCCAGTGCCCCACGAATTTTGAGGTTTGCTAGTATGGCTGGTGGGAATATGCACTATTCGTGGCCCTGTTTGAATGTTGAGTTCTATGCCCTCTAATTTTTTTGTGGTCCTTTTTTTAGCCTGTTAGTTTCCTCATAAGCCTTTGCTAAAAAGGTGTCTTTTTAGATATCTTAGAGTTCTTTCTTTGTACACCTCTCTCCTCTGTGGTACTATATCCTTTGAAGCTTAGTCTTAGTTACCTCCATCCCATCAATTTAGGGAATATTCTGGGTTCTCCTTAGCTTTACCTTCCTGTATGGCTTAGAAAGTGAGGTAGTAAGCTGGGCAACCACTTGTTTCTTGTTTCTCTAGGAATCTAGTTTTGTTATCTGATGTTGAATATCTTGAAAAAATTGTTGTTTCATATTGGGGTTTGGGAGGGAGATGGTTGTTTCAAATGTCAGTGAATATGGCCTCTGTTAGTCTATCTTGGCGACGAGAAAGTTCCATTAGTCTGTTTCAGAGAGTTAGAATTGTTGGCTTCTAAGGTTTCTTTCAACTCTGAGATCTTTCATTTTGTGTTATGCACCTTTAATAGCTTATTTTCACATTATCCCTTTCTGTCCCTCAAAACACTTCTCTATCTACATTTATGCTTAGAAGGTTTGTTGAGGTTAATACTGTGCTATGAATGAACCTTATTTATGATATAAACACATTACATAGAATGATGGCAATCAAGATGTAACCACAGAAAAATAGTTGTTTTCTTTAATATTCTTAACATATTTAGAGTCTTCTAGAATATGGACAGAGTTCTTTTCAGGATCTAAGCACATAAGACTTTTTGTTTATTTTATTTTTTTGAGACAAGAGTCTCACTATGTTGCCCTTGGTAGAGTGCTGTGGTGTCACAGCTCACAGCAACCTCAAACTCTTGGGCTCAAGCGATTCTCTTGCCTTAATCTCCCAAGTAGCTGGGACTATAGGCATGTACCACAGCACCTGGCTATTTTTTGTTACAGTTGTCATTTTGGTTAGCTGGCCTGGGCCAGGTTTGATCCTGTCAACTTTGGTATATGTAGCTGGCACCATAACCACTGTGTTACTGGCACTGAGCCCACATAAGATTTTTTTTTTTTTTGAGACAGAACCTCAAGCTATTCCCCTGGGTAGAGTGCTAGGACATCACAGCTCACAGCAACCTCCAACTGCTGGGCTCAAGCGAGTCTCCTGCCTCTGCCTCCCAAGTATCTGGGACCGCAGGTGCCTGCCACAACACCTGGCTATTTTTTGGTTGCAGCCATCATTGTTGTTTGGCGGACCCGGGCTGGATTTGAACCTGCCACCTTAGGTGTATGTGGCTGGCGCCTTAGCCACTTGAGCCACAGGCACCAAGCCCCCACATAAGATTTTAATAGAAATTTTTCATTTTTAATAACCATATAGCCATGCAACTAACAGTTACATTCTAAACTTCAAGTAATTATAATAACTTTTCTTTATTTCATTGGAAAATACTCAACTGTATTATTAAACAGAATGTAATATCTCAAAACTATAGGGCAGCGGTTCTCAACCTGTGGGTCGTGACCCACAGGAACTGTATTAAAGGGTGTGGCATTAGGAAGATTGAGAACCACTGCTCTAGAGAGAAAAAGATAGATAACCTTAGCTTTTTTTTTTTTTTTTTGAAACAGAGCCTCAAGCTATCCCCCTGGGTAGAGTGCTATGGCATCACAGCTCACAGTAACCTCCAACTCCTGGGCTCAAGCGAGTCTCCTGCCTCAGCCTCCCAAGTAGCTTGGGACCACAGGCGCCCGCCACAACACCCAGCTATTTTTTGGTTGCAGCCGTCGTTGTTTTGGCCGACTGGGCTGGATTCAAACCCACCACCTTAGGTGTATGTGGCTGGCACCTTAGCCACTTGAGCCATAGGAGCCAAGCCATAGCCTTAGCTTTAATGTTACCACTTTATAGTTATATAACCTATTTAAATCTTGTCAATTCTGGGACTGTTTCTCCTATACAAAATGAAGTTAATATTAGCACTAGTCTGAAAGATTTGCATGGAATATTTATAAAAATACTTTTTAAAACAGTGTTTTTCAGGATTTTTGTATTACAACCCAGGTATGAATACATGTATCTGGAGCAATCATACATACACATATCATATATAGATAATTACAATACAAAACTTACTGTTATTTGTGATTCACATTGATATTATCTATTCTATTTTACCGAAAAGTAAACCTTTAGTAGTGATCCATTTATGAGTTGTATTTTATAGTTTAAAACAGTGGTTCTCAACCTTACTAACACCACAACCCTTTAATATAGTTTCTCACATTGTGGTGACTCCCAGCCATAAAATTATTTTTGTTACTACTTCATAACTGTAATTTTGCTACTGTTATGAACTGTAATATAAATATCTGATATGCAGAAGATCCCCCAAAGGGGTCTCAACCCACAGGTTGAGAACCACTGGTTTAAAATATATTGTCAACTTAGCACAATGGATCATGCCTGTAATCCCATCACATTTGGAGACCAAAGTGGGAGGATAGCTTGAAGCCAGGAGTTTGAAACCAGCCTGGGCAATATAGCAAGACCCCAATCTCTACAAAAATAGAAAAATTAGCTGGTGTGGTGTCCTGTACCCGTAGTAGTCTTCAGCTACTCTGAAGGCTAAAGGAAGATCACTTGAGCCCAGGAGGTTGAGGTTTCAGCAAGCTACGTTAGTGCCACTGCACACTAGCCTGGGTAACAGAGTAAGACCCTGTCTCAAAAAAATAAAATATATTGTTTATACAAAGAAAACCATATATTAGGTACCATATTAATAAAAGATAGTAGTACTTAGATCACGTACAGTTAGTTCTCTTATCACATTTAATTTCAAAACAGTTTTAGTATGGTTAAATCTACCTTCATTAATAATTTATACAAGATTATATTGCTAAATTTTTAGTTACAACCTTTTCTCTAGTAAGTCAGCCAGGAATAGCTCATAAATAATTAAAAGAGATGCCTCTAAGTTTATCTTCTAAATGATGAAATTCAAGTTGTTTTTTATGCTGAGGATTATGGTTTTGAGGCATGGTTAAGTCCTGGAACTAATAAATGCTTTGCATTCTTATTTTTTAATTAGATAGTATTTCTTAAAACTGAAAATTTTCTAGGTTTTTTTTTAAACATCACTTAAAATTTGTAATTAGTAAGACAGATACTATCAAAGTAAAAGATTTAATTTACTACTACTATCAAAGTAGTAAATTAATTTTTTCAAAATACTTTGTTATCATTTGGTTTATTAAAGTAATAAATGGCAAAGGGGAGTTAAGTCCACTATTAATACCATTTAATACCATAGTCTACTAACCATAAGAAGTTTTAATCTGTCCTACATTTTATACAGACATGTGCCATGCAAAAAAATGTAGCATTTTCCATAGAAGGCATCCAGGCTTTCCTAATCACTAAGAAAGTGACTGGGAACTGATGTTCCCTAGTGATCTTTCATAGGTTCTGCTGCACCAAAAAACTCATTACTATCAAAAACCTGCCATCATATCACATTATCCTTCTCAACAAACTCTTCGTTAGAATGACAGTTCTCGGCTCAGCGCCTATGGCTCAATCAGCTAAGGCGCCAGCCACGTACACCTAAGGTGGCAGGTTCGAATCCCCAGCCCGGGCCCGCCAGCCAACAATGATGGCTGCAACCAAAAAATGGCCGGGCATTGTGGCGGGCGCCTGTGGTCCCAGCTACTTGGGAAGCGGAGGCAGGAGACTCGCTTGAGCCCAGGAGTTGGAGGTTGCTATGAGCTGTGGTGCCATGGCACTCTACCCAGGGGGATAGCTTGAGGCTCCATCTCAAAAAATAAAAATTATACCCAACAAATAAATACATATATCAGATAACATATTAATTAACAACTTTGTAATGTATTCTAACATTGAGGTTGATTTCCCCGCCATCCTTTTGCGTATCCTACCCCTACTGGCAAAGGATTTCTTGCCTGAACCAGGTAATTTGTTTACACATCTCACAGGTCTCTCTGTTTATCTGTTAAACTGATAAGAACAGACACTATGATGTTTGATGTTAGCCAGAAGGCTGAGAAGGGATCGCCTTAGCTTATCCATGGAGACCTTGTTGTTCAACATTCGTGGGTAATATTTTGAATATTTCGCCCTGTATACCCAGTTCATTCCTGAACCTCAGTGCAGGATAATCCGGGTGGATTATTCCTGTTGCACTGTCTTTAGGAAACCAGCCAATTCCAGTTGCTAGATGAACAACCAGAGGAGTTCTGTGGTGACTTACTGATGCTCTGTAACAAGGATCTGCAAACCTTTTCTGCCAAGAGCCAAGTCTACAGTCGTAGCACAAAAGCAGCCAATAGGCAGTTGGTGAGCAAGTGAGTGTGACAGTGCCCTAATCAAATTTTATTTACAAAAACAACTGGTGGACAAGATTTGGCTCACAGGCCACATTTTGCTGCCCTTTGTTGTCTAATAGCCCCTGAAGAGTTGGTGTGGTACCAATGTCCTTACTGTTTGCTGGCAGCAGTATTTTATTCCCTTTACCTGGCGTCACTTATGTTCTGTACCCAGTTTTACCTGTTCACTAGGAGTCTGGATTTTCATCAGGCCCTAAAAAGGCCTTTGACAAACTCGCCAGAATGGATAGGTGTAAGAAACCCCAGATTCCGTCGTCGTCGGTCAGATCCCTGAGTAATCCTTACTGCACACAGTTTAGGGCACAGGTTTGCCGTCTGCCTGTCCTGCGTTTGTACCCAGGATTGCCAAACCCTGAATCCTGTTCAGAACGCCACGTTGTGAGGGGATCAATCACGCTTCTACCTGAAAGGCTTGGAGTTCTGTGCCTTCAGGGAAAAGCAGGGGGCTTAGGAGCAGAAGTCAGCCCTAAACAGGTCTAAACAAAAGCGTGCCATGAAGCTGAACAGCAGACTGGAAAGGCCCTTCCTTGCTCCCTGGGAAGAGCCCCCCTTCCGTGTCCAGCTTCTGATCCTTCCCAGCTTCCATGGTTGACCTTGGTCTTATTGTCCATGCTGGGCGGACATTTCTCTCTGGCTGGACACCCGTGGTGGGCAGTGCCAGCCTCCGTGATGCCTGATTCTCCTCTGGCCGCTTCCCCTTCCCCAGGACGCACGTTTCAGCTTGCTCTGTGTCATTGCCCCTGTGGTCGGCCTGCTTCTTCTTTCTGCGCTTTGTGGTTGCTTTAAGGTGACGAGCTCCTGGCTCATTGGCTCTCCGTATTGCCTAACACTATAGACGCTCCCTTCCTGGAAGGGCTGGGGATGGCATAGGGGAGGGGGTAGCAGTAAAACTAACTGAACTTCGTAGTGGGCTGGAGTGAGTGAGAGAGTATTTTAGGTTTGCTCAGCTGGAATGGGTGTTTGTGCTTTTTGAGATAAGCAACATTTGCAAAGGTCTGGATCTCAGAGGAGAGATCTGTACTGCAGATACGGATTTCTGCATGGGCATTATGGCTCAGGGTTGTTAGAGGTAGTGTTCTTTGAAGATTGAATAGTGACACCAAGCTTAGGGCTTTAGTATCCTCATGAGGGTTAAACTTGGCATAGGAATGGGCAGTTCTTACTCCTTTTATAGTTCTTAACCATCAGTTTTCAAATCTAGCCATTTAAATCTGAGCACCTGGATATACTAGTCTCATAAAAAGGTGCACATTTAAAGTTGTTTGCTTCCTTCTCGTACACAGCTTAAAATATTAAGGGAAAAGTAATTTTTGGCAACCACCATACGAACGCTCCAAAATAAATGTGTTCCTAATTAATACAAAGAGTACTTTTAAAATTTATTTTTACTTTATTTCTTAATGGACACATAAAATCGTATAGGTATATGGTATACAAGATGATGTTTCAAAACATACCTTGTGCCGTGGTTACGTTAAGCTATTTAACACGTGTAGCACTTTACATTCTTATCATTTTTTTGTAGTGAGAACTTCTAAAATCTACCCTCTTAAAAATGCTCAAATAATATAGTGTACTTTAAAGCAATTGTTTAAATATTATGAAATTACTCTCCGTCCTTAGAGAATGGTCTGCATCTCATAATGCATAAAAATGGACGCAGATGTCCAGCTTAGGAAAACTTTTTACAATATTTAATTCTCTTTCCCTCATTTTCTCCCTTTTTTCCCCTCAAAAAAACTGACTCTCTGCTTAATAGAGTCATTATTTTTGGATTATGAGGAATCACAATTTGAGCCTTGTAGGTAACTATGCATGTTACACCAGTTACATCCTGCTCAAAGGAATCATGATGTTTCTTTCTACAAGATTCTGAATTTCTTCAGAAGAGAAATTAAATCTTCATTCTCTTTAATTTACCCAGGACAATTAATTGTAAACATTCAAACACCCCCCTCCCCATTTTTCCTGGGAAGACTTCCTAGGAGGGGCCCTAACTCTGTAGCGGGCTGCCATCGCAGGCTCCCAGCACAGCGTAATATTTTTGACTGTGTTGTTCTCAAACCAACCATCTGTACCAGAATTATCTGGGAGGCTTTTTAAAAGAGCAGATTCTTAGGCTTTTCTCTGAACTACCAAGTCAGAGTCTTTCCATGGAGTCTGTAATTATTTCATATTCATTTTAGTAAACTTGCCCAGTTGACATATATAATATGTACAGAAAAAAGATTTGAGAATGAGAACTTCTGACCTGGGAAGGGGTTTGCCAAGCCGTTGACCGGTCCCTGTCCCGTCACACGTTCCTGCTGTAACTCCTGGTTTGCAAAACTCATTTTGCAAAGTCAGAAGCTAAAAATAAGGGGGCTTCTGGGGAAAGAGGGGCTAAGTGAAGAGAGTTGAGAACTTATGGTACTGGAACTAGAACCCCAAGAAGAATAACGATGATCCGAACACAGGCTGTGGCACGGTTCCGTGTCTCACGGCATTTGATCTCAGCAACTTAGGTGGATCCTAAAACCTTGAGACTGTGGCTTTTCTTGCAGACCTTGGTCCTTGAAGACATCCTCTTACAGTGGACATCACTGTTGACGTCTTTATCCATCTTTTCTTTTAAACTGGTGCATGCTGTCGTTGTAGCACTTCTTATAAAAATAGGGAAAAATATCTTTGCAACTTCTCCATAGGCTTCTTCAGGTAGTTTAGCAGAAGGGAAAAGGTAGTTTTCTTGGAGTGGTTCTTAGAGCCAGGAAGGAAGGCTTATCTGTAGGACCATCAGCTCTTGAAGATCCTTTTCAGGAGACCTTCATCTATCACTGAGGCTGTGTCTTTAATTAGAAGACCTTCCCCTCATTGCTTCAAATCCTTGATGGCCTGGTCTCATGCCCGACTTAGGAGCTCTTGTGTTACATTAACACAGGCTGGCAGAGCCACCATAGGCATCTCACGCCCCCCTTTGTTTTGTGACTATAGTAATAGCATTTGTAGAGTTTGACTCCTTACAGGTTATTTCCTGTTGGTTAAATCAAAGAGGTCTCCTGCATTGCTGATGGATTTTCTTCAGGTGCCGACAGTTTAGTTGTTTAGAAATGGCCTCCATGACCTGTGTATAAGCTTGGTTTGGTCCAGGTTCTTAAACATCACGTTTCTGTAGCTTTTAACTTACTTCAGGACGATTTCCCAGTTTGCAGATGGATCATCGTTGGACAGGTTTGCTGCACACTTGTGGATCTGATCCACAGTGTTCCCTTGTGCTCTGTAAGATATTTGAGGTGCACCAATGGTATGCATGAAATGGCTTCCTTTAGAAATAGTTTAAACAGAAAATTTATCACTGAGCTATGATGGATAATTCCCAAGGGAGAGATTTTGTTAGACTTCAACCCAGAAGTGAATGTAATGTTAATCTGTAAAGACATCTTGTAAGGGCTCGGCGCCTGTGGCTCAAGTGGCTAAGGCGCCAGCCACGTACACCTAAGGTGGCGGGTTGGAATCCCCAGCCCGGGCCCGCCAAACAACAATGATGGCTGCAAGCAAGAAATGGCCAGGCATTGTGGCAGGCGCCTGTGGTCCCAGCTACTTGGGAGGCGGAGGCAGGAGACTCGCTTGAGCCCAGGATTTGGAGGTTGCTGTGAACTGTGATGCCAGAGCACTCTACCCAGGGGTACAGCTTGAGGCTCTGTCTCAAAAAAAAAAAAAAAAAACATCTTGTAAGGATTTCATTTAAATTTTTTTGATTAAAATTCCTGTAACAACCAGGAAAAAATACTGCTATCTAAATAGTAGTCATTAGAAAAATAATTTATTTTGCTTTGTTATGTAAACTACTAATATTTATGTTTAGGTTCTTGAAACTCAAACCTTTTGAGAGCCTTGGAAAAATTTGGAAAAACCCTTTCCTTTTTTTTTTGGTATGCTATTGCCACTGGGATACTAATATTCATAAATCACGTTTAAATCTTCAAATCAAGCTAGTGACTCTCTGCTCACATATTCCTAAGATACAGTGTACAAAAAAAGAGAAGGTAGACTTTGGAGCTTAACAGCATTGAGAGATGATCTGACTTTTCATTCCATAGGTGAGAAACTGAGACTAGAGGCAGAGAATGGTTGTCTGGTAACAGCTGGTCGGGGTACAGACTCTGGGGTTGAAGTTTAGATCTTGAACTCCTAAAGGTTTTCAACTTCTGTTCCTTGACTTCTGTGATCCCTTTAGGATCTGTCTTGAGCTTTTAGTAAGAGGGTTGGGAGGTGAAGTGATGCTAGCTAGTGATCCTGCCTCACTTGGTTTGTCTGTTTGTATGTACTAAGGTGCTATGTATAGTTCCTAAGAGTTTCATAGTTGCTGATACTTGATCATTAACACAGTTGATTTCCATATGGCACTTGTGTTAACATTCTGTTGCTTCTGTCACAAATGCCCACAAAGTAAGAGACTTACAGCAACACAAAATTATTCTCTTCTCATTATATATGGTAGAATTTCCAGAGGAGTGTCACTGGGCTAAAATCCAGGTGCGACAGAGCTGTGGAGACTCTCAGAATCCATTTTCCTGCCTTTTTAGCGTCTAGAGCAGTGATTTTCAACAGGTGTGCCATAGAAGGATCTTAGGTGTGTCACAGAAATTGTTTAAGATCATATTAAATTATTTTCAAAAGAAGTTCAAAGCACAGTAAGGATATCCCTTTTTTTTTCAATCACCATAATTTAAGTGTGCAGGGGAAATTTGACTATGGGTTCCAGTGTGCCGTGAGATGGAAAAGGTTGAAAACACCATTCTAGAGGCTGCCCAAGTCCCTTGGGTCAAGGCCTCTTTTTCTCTGGCTTCAAAGCCAACAGTGTGACATCTCTGGCTATTCTTTGCACCAAGCAAAGATGATGTGTTTTGTGGATTCACAGGATTGGATTGTATGCATCTGGTTAATGTAGCCCTCCCCACCCAGCCCCCATGTCTGTGATGGACTTGAGCTTCCTTGGATTTTGGTATCCACAGGGGGTCCTGAAACCAAGCTCCAGCAATTACTGAGGGACTTTTACTGTACAGCTTAATCTCTCCATCTCCAGGTTCTTAACCTTAATATTAGTATCTGTAAACTTTACACATAGGTGTAAAGAACTCATTCACAGGTTCTAGGATGTAGGATCTTTGGGGACCATTAATTTGTCCACCATAGGAATGAATGTCTTTTCATTGGTCTCACCTCTAAGTGGGCAGTTACTTAAAAACTTTACATTAATTTAGAAAGCTTCAAAAACTGCTGGAATTTCCCAAGGACTTAAAGGGTGTTGTATAAGAATAGCTACCAACATGTGCCATGCACTCACAGCAAAACACTTTAATTGGAGTAGCTTATCTAATCCTTTTAAAGCCCTTTGAGGTAGGTTCTATTACAGTTTACATTTTCAGAAATGTAAAATGAGGCTTAGAGAATTTTAATAATTCACCCAAGGTCAAACAAGTAGTGTCACGGCAGAGTGGGATTTGAACCTGAGTTTGTCTGACTTGGGGTTTTAACCCATATAGTTCTATTTAGCTCTAAAGTGGTAAAATTGTAATGTAGCACAATGCAGTATTGAGAATATAATTTATGCAGAGAACTGATAAACAATTGTTTTCACTAAGGAAAATATCTCGTTACTAGAAATAAAAGTTTTCAAAATGACAATATCAATTGAGCAGTGTCCCCCTGACTAATATTAGTTGGTTGTGTGTAGATACAATGATGAATTCTCAAAGCCTCAATTTGAGTAGAAAAGAAAGTAGTGTTGCATGATTAAGTGGAAAGTAAACAGCTACAGCAATTATTTGAGTGCTCTCTGATTGTGAAGAGGGAGGATTTATTTCACAAGTTGTATTAGAGCCGAATTGCCTGGAAGGTTCTCCATCCTCTCTTCCCTAACCAGGATGTGAGATGTAGAACAGGCATCTTGTCTGTCTTGGTCGTGTCCATAAGTCCAGCGCTTAGGACAGTGGTAGCCACGTAACTGATGCACAATACTCTTTGTAGAATGAATGGCGGTAGGGGAATATCTAAGAGAATGAAGCCAGTTATCTCAATGAATGAAGCAGACTGGACACCAGTTGGACACCACAGAAGGTTTTATAAGTTCATTTAAAATATTCTAATATGTTTGGCTACACATTGACCCGACAGTAGGCTAATGGTTGTCTTATGAGTCATAAAGGCAGTGACAACCCTGATAAATTCAGCGTGTTTTGATGTGGATCCTTGCATTCGGGAGAAAGCAGTGGCTCCCTGGATGTGGAAGATTGGAATTGCCCTTGACTTTGTTTGTTCATTCTTCCATTCAGCAAACATTACTGAGCACTGTGCTAATTACCAGGATAAAAGATGCTCTTTAAGAGAAAAAGCCCCAGACTTCCAGGAACCTTCTGTCTGCTGAGTGAAAACAAACATTTATCAAGATAAAATGCATTGCATTAAATGGAATGAGAACGGTTTTATGGGAAGAGGGATGGCTCCTGCCTGTAATCCTAGCACTTTGGGAGGCTGGGCCTGGAGGATTGCTTGAGGCCAGGAGTTCTAGACATGCCCAGGCAACATAGCGAGACCCCATTCCTACAAAAAATAAAAAGATTAGCTGGGTGTGGTGGTATGCACTTGTAGTCCCAGCGACTTGGGAGGCTGAGGGAGGCGGATCACTTGAGCCTAGGAGTTTGTGGTTGCAGTGAGCTATGATCTTGTCACTGTGCTCCAATTTATGGAGGGGTTTCAAAGACAAGACAGTTCCCAAATACTTTTTATCCAGTTCCCTTAAGCTTGTTATACTGATCAAAACTAAGAAATTAGCACTGAAACAATACTATGTGTATTAGCTAAACTGCAGACCTTATTGGGTTTTCCCTCTTGAATATCCCTTTTAGAGCTGAAATGAGATAACATATGAATACATATGAATAGTAGTAGCATAAGAAATACCAACTGGTTTGGCGCCTGTAGCTTAGCGGCTAGGGTGCCAGCCACATGCACCAGAGCCAGTAGGTTCAAACCAACCTGAGCCTGCTAAAGAACAATGACAACTACAACCATAAAGTAGCTGGGTGCTGTGGCAGGTGTGTGCCAGCTACTTGGGAGGCTGAGACAAGAGACTCGCTTAAGCCCAAGAGTTTGAAGTTGCTGTGAGCTATGATGCCACAGCACTCTACCCAGGGCAACACAATGAGACTCTGTCTCATAAAAGGAAAGAAAAAAAAAAAAGAAAGAAATACCAACTGGGTGAGCCCAGGGTTGGGATGAAAGTACATTCTTTCAGGGCAGCTTTAAATAAACCAACCAGGAGTTGTCTATATTTTAGCCTTCTTCGGTAACACGATCAGTTCCGTCCTTGTGGTGTTTAATTCCTTATGAGTCTGCTTTTACAAGAAGTAAAGTGTAATCCATGTCCTGTTTATTGTGTATTTGATGACGTCCTGTTCAGAATATGTGATCACAGTCCCTTTATTCTGTCACTCTGTCCTGCACACAGCAAACCCACCTTCCAAATAAGAACGATGTTCACTTAGGTCAGTGGGAGTTCCCAACCTGTGGGTTGCGACCAGTTTGTAACAATGAAAATACATCCTGCATGTCAGATATTTACATTATGATTCATAACAGTAGCAAATTTACAGTTATGAAGTAGCAACGAAAATAATTTTATGGTTGGGGGTCCCCACAACACGAGGAACTGTATTAAAGGGTCACAGCATTAGGAAGGTTGAGAACCACTGACTTAGGTAAAGGGTTTGGTTAAGCCACGCAGCGTTAGGTGGGAAAGCTGGAGTGGTCCCTGGGCCTCTGAACCCGGCCGCCCGTGTTTTTCTCTACCCACTGTTCCCTGAGTCATTTTCCTGCACACCCTCCCCCAATCAGCATTTTCTGCATTACACTTTTCATTGTGTAAAACTTCACTTCCTTTTTTTATTCTAAAACCACTTGCTTCATGCTTCAAGGGTTTTCTGCACATTGTGGTATTCTGTGATTCTCAGAGCCTGCTTTGGCTCTTTGTAAGGTTTCCTGACTTTACAGACCCTTCTCTTTCCTTCCTGGCCTTCTTTTTGTCCGTCTTCAGGATTCTAATGTCGATTTGGTCTGTTCTATTCTAATGGCCGCCCTTCTTTTTTGACTCTCTTCATAGTTTCTGAATGCTCTTTATTTGTTCTTTTGCCCCAAAGGTAAATGCAGTTTTTCAGGTGTTCGTGATGTAGTTTTGTGCCATCTGGATTTATCTAATCTTTTTTTGGCTTTTTCAGCTATTTATAAATAACGGCAGTTAAATCAGCATTAATAATAATTTTTTAATATTACTGCAAAGTGCTTGTATTCTTTCTTATTAGGGTTTCACAACTGTATTAAAATAGGCAAATCAGGGGCTCTTTCTCTTCTTATCCACAAGACTGTTTGAGGTTCGGGGCAATTCTGTGACTGTTTAGTCTCACGTGCTAGAAAGTACTTAACCCAGGTTTCCCGACTCTCCATTCTTATTCTTAAGAGAGACTCTCAAGCTTGGAGCAGAAGTGCCGAATGTGTACTGTTGAGTAATTTAAATTCACGGACTGTAAGCTATTAGCAAAGAATTTAATTAAACCTCCTTTCTAAATAAAAACAAACAGAACAAGAAGATGTTTCTAATGGAGTGTGGTGTCCTTAAGGAGGTAGCACGCTACACCTGGACTTGCTAACTAAGCTTTATTTTGGCTTCTTTCCTGTAATCTTTGTGAACCTTTGCATTGAGAAAATGCTAATATTATTGCAACAGAGAAGCCAGTGGGTTATCTCATAACATACAGGAAGCAATTGGCTTTGGCTTTTTTTTAAAAGAGTCTTCAATGAATTTCTTAATGTAAAATGGGGGGAACCACAAATGCTAACTCTTTTCTTACTGTGATTTTGTGCATGTATGTGTGTGTTGTCTGAAACCCAATGACAGTGGCTCTCATCATGGGACTTGACCTCCCAGGATGTGTGGGAGAGCATAGCCGCCTTGTGGTAATGTCCTATGGGCCAGAGAAGTTGATTGTGTGGGATGATCTATAATGTAGCACAGATTTTCTGACTGTCTAACCATCTGTTTGATTTGACTCTGGTCATTTTTCGACCTCTTCAACAAGTTCACGTCACTGGGAATCATAAGAATGTGCCTTCCCCGGTCCCTCCTTTGGGGTTGGAGTGGACCTGCTTAGTCATGTAGAGAGCCACGCAGCTTTTGAAAGGTCCTGGGAAAGTCAAACTTGGACCCTGCTTAAGAGGAGATACAACATTGGGTACTTGAAACTGTAGTGAACAGAGCAGAGAAAAATTTAACTTTCATCTGGTCATCCTCAGGGAGGAATGAAGGGTCTTTTTAATCCTGGCATGCACATTTTAGTGTCATCCCATTTAATAAGTTATTGTGGAAAAAAAAATAATCAGAGAGACAGGATGACTAAAAAATAGACCTGCCTAATAAACAGATTTTGGGCCAGGCAGGATGGCTCACGCCTGTGAGCCGAGGACTCTGGGAGGCGAGAGGATTGCTTAAGCTCAGGAATTGGAGACCAACCTGAGCAATAGTGAGACCCCATCTCTACTGAAAACAGAAAAAAAAATCTAGGCGTGGGCATCTGTAGTCCCAGCTATTCAGGAGGCAGAGTTAGGAGGATCACTTGAACCCAAGATATGAAGTTGCTGTGAGCTTGGGTGATGCCACAGTACTCTAGCCTGGGTGACACAGCAAGACCCTGTCTCAAAAAAAAAAAAAAAAAAGAAAGAAAGAAAAGAAAAGAGAAAGAAAAGAAAAAGAAAAGGAAGAAAGAAAAGAAAACATTTTAGAGATCCTGAAAAGACAAATTTATTTCAAAATTAGTGCTTCTGAAATTTTTTCTTCACAGGAGGAATAAGTTTTAAATAGCTATGTGAAAAGTGGACCATGGGAAACTAATCTTTGGAGACCATTCAAGGACTGTGTGTTCATTTATTTGCCTCGCTTAGAAGTTCATTGTCATTGTTTAAAACTAACTGTAATCAAGTGCTAACTCATCTCACCTGGACCAATTCCTTCTTTCCAAATGAAAAGAGATTAGATAGTTACATCAGTTAATTAAATGTAATTCTATCTGAACAAAGAAAAAAATGGTTATAAAGACAAATATAATCCCAGCTATGCTGGAGGCTGAGGTAGGAGGATCACTTGAGACCAGGAGTTCAGACTAACCTAGAGGACATGGGGAACCCCCCTCTCTAAATAAATAAAGTATGAAGGCAAATATTAACACATCAAAGTTATGTCAATGGGGTAAATTTACTTAAGCAATAAACAAATCAGAACAGAAAAAAAGATATCAAATTAAGAAAATAAATAAACGTATATCAAATTTTTAGTAACTGGGTATTTCTCAGTTTCTTTAAATGATGTGTTGGAGATGAAAGTGGGAATATGTGTGCACCACTTAACAAAAAAATTGCTTTATGACAACAGAAAAGATCAAATTTATGAGCTTTTGCCAAATGAAATCTGCTACACATCATTTAGGTAAAATTATACTGCATCCATGTTAATCCCATGAGTCAATGTCCTCAAATGAAGCTTGTTGGACATTTTTTTTTTTTTTCTGTCTGAGAGTGAGATGTTCTTATAATTGGGGACAGCTGTGGTGACAGCATTAATTAGGCAGGCTTGTGGGACACTTGCCGCCCAGCTGCTGGCCGCTGGACTGTGAGTCCCTCCAGCGTTCATTGCCAGGGCTTGTGCCTTTACATCTTGAAAGAACAACATCGATCTGATAGGACACTCTGGCTGCCACGTCCTCACGTGGGGTTATCATGTTTCCATGAACTCAGGAGTGAGACACAGTGCTGTTCACCCTTGTGGCGTTTGGCATGTGACGGATAGAACCACACAGTTCAAAAGAATGGCTTTTCTTTTTTTTTATATAATGCCATTTGCAAGTATTCTGTTTTATTTCCCCATAAATCATCAGAATGGCTCAGAAATTTCAGCAGCTTCTCCTGTCTTCTTTCTCTTCCAGACTCTCTTTTGCATTTGGAATAAGCGCAGAAATCATCTGTCGTGTAGCGTGTCCCGGGTTTCATCAGGAAAATACAGGCGCTATTGATTTATCCATGAACTAAATCTTTAGCACGTTTCAACTATAAAATACAGAGAATAGCCAGGGCTTCGGTGTATTGTCCAGTTCTGATTGCTACAGCTAGCAATTCCAGTACACGCTGACTAACGGGGTGAAAGTGGGCATGCCTGTCTTGTTCCAGATCTTACAGAAAAAGCTTCTGTTTTTTCCCCATTCTGGATGATACTCGCTGCCTCAGACTGACTCTGACAGCTGACTGCTGCCTGTACACCTCAGCTAGATTTGGAACTGCTAAAATGCTATTGGCAATGCCCAGTTATCTCAACCCTACTTTGAAGCCTGGTCCCGGCATATTTCCTGGTTAGATTCAGTTTGCTGCTAGTGATACAAAGAATCAGTGTGAGAATGTTCTGTAACAAACTATTGAGGAGTCCCTGAATTCCATAGTGACTTCTCTTTCAAATGAAGGCACTTAGATGATTTGCCTGTTCTCAAAATGTCCTTCCTGACCAATGACAGTCCCTTCTCAGCTCGGTGAAGGAGGATCAGGAGTATTCTGTCTTAAACCTGATTCAGCTGGAGCTCGAGGCAGGTCGAGCATGGTTCACCACATGTGCCAGCAGTGACGTTGTTGGGTGACTCTTAACGTAACTCAGCATTGCCACTGCACGGGGAGCAGGGGAGTAAGGCCCATGTGTGTTCTGAAATACCCTCGCTGCCAGAATTAGCTGCAGTTTACCCAGCTCTATTTACACATTTAATCTGATAAGACCAATTTTCCCTTGTATAGCCAAATTCGTGAGCGTAGCTCCGGTGGCCAGATGGCAGAGTATAAACTTGATCCGCTCTGTACAGACCGTGACCATCTTTGTGAGATGGAGCCGTGAAGGAGAAAGATGATGGGGAAGGAATTCTGGAGACTCGGCAGTCATTTGTCTACGTCTAGCGTGATACTCACGAAAGGACAGCCTTCCTGGCGGACTGATTAATGGTATTCGTGTGGCTTTCATTAACTGACATAATTGTCAGTCACCCGTTTTCACTGTGGGATTTGCACATGTGCGAGACGGGCCTTTTAAAGCTATTATGCCGGGAACCTTCCCTAGGATCACAGCTGAATGCTCGGTGTTCCTTGATAATATTTTGCAGGTTTCCTGTTTAATTTGTTCGATGTGCTGAGACTCTGCAGATTAACTGCATAAACACGGGGGTAATGATATGCGCCGGCTTTGCATTGTAAGATCCTTCAGGGACCGAAAGTAACAACTTATCTAGTGTCACATGCTATCAGCGTATCTCTGCAGCGTACACGTGCTTGACATTTGTTTCCTCTTTTTAACAATACAGTGCAGTGTTTGCTAGAGCAGCGCTGATTGTATGTGAAAAATAAGGGCACACTAGATGATGAAAGCAAGAGGATTCCTTAGAAGAGCGGCTCCTTTATTGCCGATTCATTTTGCTTTTATCACGAGTATTAAGTGACTGGAATAAATACACATGTTGCCTTGAGTTTTTGTGTGGTCAGAAAAACCAGATTGGTGCTGCAGTTTTTTTCTACATTATGTGACATATCAAGTATGAAAACTTTTTAAGTCTACCCACTTTTAAAATATATCTAAGTCTATCTAACTTTTTAAGTATACCCACTTGCCTTGAGTTACAGTGATCTTTTTAAAACCTCTAAAACACATACCGCCTATAAGAAGTAGTATTTTTAAAAAGCACCTGTGAAGTGCCTGGCAGTGCTCTGAAGGTTTCTGCCTTTGTTTCCACAGGCTCTTGGTTTTTGCACTTGACAGAGTCTCTGCCTGTGTGGATGCTTTTCTAAGGGTGTAGATATGTTCATATGAATGTCAAGCAGGTTTGAAACAGACTTGGGTGCAGACTGCTTAAGACTTAACGCTGTCATTGAATTATTTCAGGGTGTGGAACAGCCACCTCTAGAAACACATTGAAAGCAAAATTGTGAACTGCGGTAGACCAAGTACAATTCATCAGGCTTAAGATTCTCAGAACGCTTCTTACATTTGAAGCATTAATGTCGGGCTTGCCTTTAACCAGTTTTAATTAACAGGCCCTTTACTCTTAGAAGTGAAAGACAAGTAAAGATTTGTTTTGTAGTTTTTAAACTTGGTGAAAATATTGACCCACAAGTTTGGACCCCATCCCAGACCTTAATAAAGTAATACCTGGGCATTACAAAGTATTTGGTATAGTTTTTTTTTTTTTTTTAACAAAATAAAGGAGGTAATTTCATACGAGTAAACTATATGATTAATTATTTTTATTAAATCATGACTTTGTATATATGTCTGAGAAATGGGTATATGTTTGAAATGTGTTCCATTAACATGGCTATTTTGTAATCCCTGATGGAGGAAAATTTATTCTATTGAAAATTGTCTCATCATGTATAGGGGAGAAAAGTGTGCAGACCACACAGGCTTGAGTCCCAGTTTGCATTTTTAGCAAGAATTTGTGAAGTTTTCAGGGCTAGTCCAGTAGTGTGTATACCCAAGGAGACACGGGATTTACATGACTGCCAGCTTTGCTGGGTACTGGAATTTGGTCTCTGCCCAAGAGTGAGTGAGGAGCTTTGGTACTTCCCGAGAAGATGCCCCTGACAGGAGAACCTCCTCTGGGGGTCACAGCTGTGGTCGTGTGGCTCTGTTAGTGGTGTGCAAATTTGTTTCTCCATTTATGCAATGGAGGATTTTGAGTTAACTCCTTAAAAGAGGTACTTTCTGAGAAGCTGGATATCCTTATGTCATGGAAGTCACCCCTGATTGACACACAGGGACAAATGTACTTCTAGGGATGCAAAGTCAGAGCAGCACTTCTGATAGATTCGAAACTACGTGTCAGAGAGAGAAACTTGGGCTGGCCAGGAGAGGTGTCCTTGAACCCCAAACATCAAGAAGTGTTCATACATCAGGCTCAGCTGAAGGAGTGGGTAGTTTAGCTAAGAAGGACCTTACATCAATGCTCTCGTCCCCAGTGCTTCCCACGCCGTGTCTCAAGGCAGAAGATGTCTCAGTTTCTGCCTGTGAGCCCCAAGGGCAAGGACAGCTGCTGACCTGCCCAAAGAGGGAAGTTTCTTTCCATCAACAGACCTTGTGGGATTGGAGCCCTAAAGTCATGACCATGAGGTTGGACCAAATGACCAAACGAGGATTTCAGTGCCGTTCCACACACAAAATTTAAATGGCTTACATTATTAATTAAGTTGTAAATTACGGGCACAAACATTTGCAAGAATTTCTTTCATGACTACCAACCTAACCAAGTCTTTAAAAATACTTAGTGGGGGCCTGGGTCTTTTATCTCATGTCGGAAAGATGACACAAAAAAAGGCCAGAAAAGAAAGAGAGACCAGGACTCTTTCTGTTGTTCTTCTGTCTCTTTATATGCGTTTGTAGGTATGTGTATTAATGTATTTCCTTCTCGCTAAATCATCTGAAGTTTGGTTGAAAACATCAGGACATTTCACCCCTAAATACTTCAGCAGATGCTTCCTGAGAACAAGGAGATTCTTTTGCATCATTATGATGTGGTGATTATACTTGAGAAATTTAATTTTGATGCATTTATTATTATTTTTTATGTTTTTTTTTTTAAGACAATAGAGTACTCTGGCATCATAGCTCACAGCAATCTCAAACTCTTGGGCTTACGCAATTCTACTGCCTCAGCCTCCCGAGTAGCTGGGACTACAGGCACCTGCCGCAGTGTCCGGCTACTTTTTTTTTTTTTGTACTTGTGGTTGTCATTGTTTCAGCAGACCCAGGCCAGGCTTGAACTCGCCAGCCTCCTTGTATGTGGCTGGGGCTCTACTCGCCAAGCTACGGTGCAGAGCCTGATGCCTTATTTTTATTCAGATTTCCCCAACAGCCCCAACAAGTCTTTAGTAACTACTCTTCCCCCTGAAGCAGGACCCAGGCTGTGGACACACATTACATTAGTTGTCCTGTCTCTTTAACGTCCTTTGCACCAGGTGACTCTCCGGCCTTCCTGCCTCATTCATGATATTCATATTTCCAAAACCTTGAGCAGTTTGCTTGTAGAATGTCGCTCACTATGAATCTGTCTGATTGTTTCCTTGTGTCTGAAATCAAGATTGGTTTCAGTAAACAAGAAATATTAACAAGGGAAGAGAGAAGGAGAAAGGGGGAGAGAGAAAGAATAAGAGCAAAGAGGGAAGGAGAGACGCAAACAGGTGTCATGATAAAATGTTTAACCAAATTGAAGAAAATAGTCTAGTGGGTATGTCCAGGGTGTCCTGATACCCAGGTGTATGGAGCGGTGCGTGAGGGGACGAGGTGCTTACTGAGAGTTAAGGGTGTCGGAAGTACAGCTGACCCTCGCACAATGCAGGGGTTAGGGGACCGACCCCGCCGAACTGAAAATCCATGTATAACTTTGCTTCTTTATTTTAATGTTGAAAATCCATATATATTTTTATTTTTTGTCTTCTTTTTTGTTATCAATTTTTTAATTAAATCATAGCTGTGTACATTCATGCATTTATGGGGTACAGTGCGCTGGTGTTATATACAATTTGAAATACAACAAACTGGTTAACACAGCCTTCACCGCACTTTCTTAATCATTGTGTTAAGACATTTATACTCTATACTTAGTAGATTTGTGCCCTTGTAAAATGGACCATACTTTTCCAATATTCCAGTGGTTTTGCTGTGATAGTTGATTAACACATTCTGTATGTATATATATCACATGCTGAATTCTTACAATGAAGCAAGCTAGAGAAAAGTTTTTTTTTTTGAGATGGAGCCTCAAGCTATCCCCCTGGGTAGAGTGCCATGGCATCACAGCTCATAGCAACCTCCAACTCCTGGGCTCAAGCGAGTCTCCTGCCTCCGCCTCCCAAGTAGCTGGGACCACAGGTGCCTGC
>CAUYQV010151506.1:0-25619 GCA_963574575.1 Galagoides demidoff | reverse complement strand
GGAGGAAGCTGAGAGGCAGGGTCTGCCTGAGAGGGGAGCTGAGAGGCAGGGTCTGCCTGGGGGGTGGGGGGAAGCTGAGAGGCAGGGTCTGCCTGGAGGGGGGGAGCTGAGAGGCAGGGTCTGCCTGGGGGGGAGCTGAGAGGCAGGGTCTGCCTGGGGGGGAGCTGAGAGGCAGGGTCTGCCTGGGGGGGGAGCTGAGAGGCAGGACTTGCCCTGAGGCCATGCTACTGCATCATTTTTGTCACCAGTGCCATTTCATTACAGTCCAGACCATGTTCCTGCAGAGGAGCTTAGAGCTTGCAACTGGTTGGAGGCTTACTTTCCCTGCAATCTTTCAGCAGCCAGGTGTTAAATATAAAAATCACAGTAAAAGCCTTCTGAAAAATTTCCCCAGTGGACCCCAGAAGGAAAGGTACCCTAGGGACAGTATCTTCATCCAAAGATCGGGGGTGGGGGGGGACAGCCAGAAATAATCAGAGGCTTGAAAATAAAAAAGAAATTATTAGACTTTCTCTCTCTCTCTCTTTTTTGTTGTTGTTGTTGTTGTTGTTGTTGTTGTTGTTGTTGCAGTTTTTGACTGGGTGGGGTTTGAACCCGCCACCTCCAGTATATGGGGTCAGCGCCCTACTCCTTGAGCCATAGGCACTGCCCAGAAATTAGACTTTGTCTTTTCATTTATTCCTAAAGGTAAGAGATAACTCATTATAATCTTTTTCGCCATTCTTAGTTCAGAGTTGGAGAACAAGTAATAACTTTGCTGCTTTCAAAAGTTTTCATGTTCTCAGAGCTCTGCATCTGATAATGTCACACACTCAAAGCCCACCGGGCAGCCTTTGGGAACAGCATGGTCTCCTTATTCAATTTCAGTTTTTTTTTTCTTTTATCAAAACAGAGTGCTCTGCAGAGAGGTAGGTCCGTTTGTAGATTTGATCTTGTTTATTGATCTTTACACTGTTCGGTTGCAATTGTTACAATAACAGCTATTACTTCTGACACTTTATCAAAGGGAAATGAGGATTCAGAACAAAAAAGAGCTCATCCTATTGTTTGCCAGTGAGGTGAAAGGAAGATCCCTTAATTCATTCAGGCTTATTAACTCGGGCAATTGGAGAAAGGCAGTGAATGGAAGCCGGGAAGTGACTCAACACTTTTTGGGAGGACTTTGTAAGTGTGGTCAATCGTACAGCGCAAGAGTGAAGAGGTCTCAGAGAGATTTAAAACAGAATCCTCAGAACCCTGGGGGGGAGGGAGGTGGGGGGCAGACGTTCTCACACTTCTGGAATCAGAACCCCATTCCATTCTCAAAAATTAAAGACCCCCAAGAGTTTACATGGGTTATGTCTATCTATATTTGCTGTATTATGCATTATAAATTAAAACCGAAAAAATAATATTAATTCACTTTAAAATAACATTAATAAACTTTGTAATGAAAAATAACTACACTTTTCCAGAAAAAAAGTTATAGGAGGGAAATCATTTTAAAGTTCTGAAAATGATTTTATATATGGCTTAATAGAAGTTGGCTAGATTGGTATGGATTTTGGTTTTTGTTTGTTTGAGATAGTCTCACTTCTGTCACCCTGGCTGGAGTGTAGCGACATCATCATAGCTCAAGCTGCCTCAAATTCCTGGGTTCAAGCCTTGACCTCCTGAGTAGCTGAGATTACCACCACAGGTAATCCTGTGTATATGTACCACCATACCTCGCTAATTTTTGGGTTCTGTTATTAGTAGAGATGGGGGTCTTGCTTTTGCTCAGGGTGGTTTCAAACTCCTGACCTTAAGCAATCCTCCCGCCTTAGTCTTCCAAAGTGCTAGGATTACGGACATGAGCCACCGTGCCTGGCCTCAGCACCCTTCCTTCTGCATTCAATCTGTTGTGAGTAGTTTTGGTTGAAGTATACGAAGAAAATCTAATCTTATACACATACAAAGGTGAAAAGGGGAGGAGTGTTTTAATAGCCGTCCTAACTAATCATGAATATTTGTCTCTTATACTACATCTAAATTAGGAAAGTGGTAGTTTCTTAAAGATAAGTTGCAATACGGGATCTGAAACTCTGTTCTTAAATGCTTCATTGTCTGTGGGATTGGCCTGTCTTGTACCTTGAAGGAACTTTTATCAATACATGATTTTTGCAACAACCTGATTGGTTATTTGAAACATACTGGTTCACTCTTTTATGTAGATCTTTCAAATGCACAAAGGAAATCTCCACTATACTCATGAGAAAATGAGCTTTTATAGACCAATGAGGTACTTGCCTTATTACAAAAATTATTCGACATCATAGACGCTCTGAAAAGTGTTCAGGTCTCTTCAGGGGCCCAGGCTATTAGAAAACAGCCTACACTATCACCATGGCTTCTCCTCTCTACCCTCTCCCAGCTTTAAACTCACCTGTGGCCCCCTCTGGCCTCATGAGTACCTCGCTTTCTGTCACCCCTTTGACCTTTGATTTGCCATTTATCGGCCCACCAAGGATTTCCCCATCTTAGAACGGTTGCTAACTTTTATTCATTTTAAAGGAAACTTTTAGTTTAGAAGCTACTTTTCCCAAAAATCCTACTCTGACTTTTTAATCTGGGTTAGGCGCCTTGTCCTACAGGTGTTACACAAAACAATGATTTAATGTGTCTGAAATTTCTAAATCAATTAAACCCCCCGAGGGGCAAGAACCATGACCACCTACCTCAAACAGTATGTGATATGTATTACACGTCTAATACATCTGATTTTTAAAATTTTAAACAATACAAATTTTAAAATAATGGTATGGAGCTGGAGACAAAGAGATCGTTTTCTGCTGCATTAATTTCTACTTTCATTGTTCTAGATTTGGACTTTTGAAATAGCTCGAGTATCTTATGTGGAATTTTATCAGTGTAGACAAAGATAATCTCTCTGGTAAATCTTTCCATTCTTCAAAGGACAGGTCAGGTTACACTTCCTCTAAAACAAACAAAAAATTGCTCCCAACCACCTCCATCCAACAGCTTTTGCTCGGTCCTTTAAACACACATAGTCCTGAAATACTTTTATACTGCTCATTTGGCAGGGTATCATGCGTCCATTACCTTATAACACTTATTATTTGGGTCTATATTTTCCCCACAGGCACTCTCAAGAAGTTGAAAATGGTGGCCATATCCATTTTTTTTTAACCTCTGGGCCCTCCTCATACATTACACATTCCTTGGCACACAGCTGATGGTTAGTGATTGATTTTGATTGCTTGGTTCACTTATCATCGGGATCTCAGTATTCTCTAAAGGACGGTGACAAAACATTTCACTGATTTTGAACTTGCAAAATTCTTGAAAACTTTGATCTAGAATCTGCCTACCCCAAACAGCAAGAGTTGTACCTATAAGAAAAATGCATCCCCTAATTCTAACCCCACTTGAGTATATTTTGGTTAAATTGAACAGGTCTGTGCTCCCCCCCCCAATAATATGTCCTTTTTGGAGACATCTAAGGTTATAAGAAATTGCTAGAAGTGACAGGAACCCAATTCAAAACACCTTAAGTAGAAAGGAGATTTATTGGCTTATATAAAGTAAAGTCCATGTAAAGTCCATGAGTGGAGAAGTTTGCCTTTAAGTCTGACTAAAACAGGAGCTCCGACAATGATGTCAGCTTACCCTCCTCTTTGTACTCACTTTTCCCTTCCTGTCAGTCTCAACCTCTCATAACTTCAGGAGGATCTCTAGGAAACTCGGGTGTACGTGCTTACAGCCTGTGTACGTGCACACAGCAGAGACACACAGTCTCGCCAGCATTTACCCTTGAAATCTCAGTGGACACACTGATGGGCCCAGCTTCATTCATGTGATCGCCTTGTGGCTCAATCACTAAAGATAAAGTACTGGAACACCAAGGAGGTAAAACCTCCCGCTCTGGGGCCATTCCCCTCACTCCCAGGCTAGTTAAGAGCTTAGGATGGCAGGGAAGAAGGGAGTTGGAAAAAGCCTGACAGAACTTAAGGTGCTACTGGACAGAAAAAGATAAAGATTATAAACATCAATTATGCCTACATACACAGGTTTCTTTGCAATAATATCAAATCGGTCAATGCAATTAACCAATGCATTTAAAGATGGATGCAAAAGAAAAGTTTTTGGGATCATCGGATGGGAAAAATACTGGTTTTCTGGTCTGATATTTCTCCCTAAGAAGAAGAAAATCGTATTTCTTTTTATAGATAAACAAACAAACACACAAAAAGAAAACCCAACTGGATTCTCATTCGGAAGAAAAGAGAGATGTATTAGCTATAGACTGTAGGTAAATCATTTTCCCTTTCTGAGTTTCAGTTTCCTTTCAGTAAAATGAAGACCGTATTATATTTTCCTTTCTGGCTCTAGGGAGAAAATTAGATAATGTATTTGAAGTACCTAAAATAAGCCTGTCACGCAGAAAGAACTCAGCACGTGTTAGATGCTCTTCTCTGCTGTGTCCTCACCTCCTCTGCGCTCTCCCCTCCTCTCTGCGGCAACAGAGGAGACATGAACGATCAGCTAGAGTAGGAATATTCCTGTCCCCACCTGGCCAGTTCACACTTGCTCGACAGCAGTGGCTTTAAACCTGGGTCACAAATTAGATCTCCTGGGGGAGCTCTTAAAAACCCTGATGCTCAGACCTCAGCCTAGACGACCTAAGTCAGGAACTCTGATGGGAATTCAAAATTAGCACTTTCGTAATTCTCCAGGTGATTCCCACGTGGACTTAAAATTGAAAATCATTTCTCTAAAGTCTTTGATTCTTTTGGAATCTGATGCACACAGTGGTGGTAAACTGTGTTATTAATACTTACCAGTTTGGGGTTGCTTCTGTATTAAGCCTGTCTTTGATTTTCTAGACTCTGGTGCTTTGACATCAGGGCCCTGGTGGGCTGCTGAGGGACGGCCACCACTGGGATCGGCCAGTTGCTAGAGATAGTCAGCGACTCACTCTAAAGTGCACTTTCAAATATAAACCAACCAGTCCAGAGTCTGCTCTTCAGCCACTGAGTCCTTGATGAGACTCTCACACCCAGGGTCACTATCCGCCCCAATCACCCTAGGGCCAGGCACCGGGCAATGAGGTGCCACCAATAGCCACTATTCCCTGAATACACTGAACTTATTCAAACTACCCCTCTCAAATCTGCTTCCCAGCCTTGCCTACAGACTCACTTCTCCCCCTGCCTCTGAATGCCGGCTGGTTCCCTGTGTGACCTCCTGTGGGGCTGTGCGAGTAACTCTTCCAGCTGTCGCCTCATCTGCTGTCTCCCTATACCTCACCTTTTCTATGAATATATCATCTTTTAAACTAAATTTTCCAAGTAAACTCCAAACCCTTTGAGGGAAGGGACCACACTTCAAATTTTCTTAGTATTCCCACAGTACTTAAGCTTGGGTGGTATCAGTTAACCGACAAAAACTGGCTACTTGATTCAATTTAGGATCTATAGATTTAGTATATTATTGTGTTACATTGAAAATACTTCACTGAGAAAGCCCTAGCATTCTACTTAAACAATATGAACGGCAATCTACTACAGCTCTTCAGGAAAAATGGTTTAGAGTGATACATAAGATTATTATTAGGGGTTTCCAACTCTGTTCAGCTCTTCCCTCTGTTCAGTTCTTATTTATGTTCCTGTAAAAACAAAACAAAACAAATCAAAAAAGCAACAGAAAACCCAACTAGGCTTATGATTTGGTATTTTAATAGCCTTTTTAAAAACAGGTTCTCACCTGCTTTGTAAACTAACATACGTGTGAGGCCAGGAGCAGGTTAAAACCTGGTCACCTCATTCATGTCCTCAGTGGGAGCCAAAATCAGGTTGGGACTTGGTCACCTCATTAGTGCCTTTTTAGGCGCCTGCAGTTTAGTATTTAATACCAGGCAAGGTATTAACGAGGTGGTTGAGTTCTAATCCACTTTTGGCTCTAGTAAAGTTCGTGTTGTGAAAAATCCCCTTTACATGTCAGTTATGCAACCCACCTATAGAAATAGTATGGTTTTAAGACTTGTTAAGAACAGTATTAATGCCTTCTCTCCATGTTCCAGAGTTAAGGCACAGTATTTTGCAGGTGTGATGTCATTTCTTACACACAAGAGCCCTGCCTGGAGGACTTTATTATTATCATCATTTAACAGGTGAAGAAACTGAGGGTCAGATGGGATCAGTCACTTATCCAAGGTCATACAGGTGGAAAATACCTGCCTGCCTTCAGGGGAGGTCACTTTGAATCTCTTTTGCCCCAGCCCTAGCGTCTTGTTTGGAGAAGACGCCCCAGGTGTTCTTGACACATGGCCAGACACCAGAAGTACTGAACTTTGGCAGTATTTTACAAACTGCCTGTCAAGAAGTCAATTTTGTGTTTGCAACAATTACATACAAATTAAACAGAATGGAATACCATGGAGTACGTTGCATGTAGTAAGAGTGACTATTTTTCCAGAAGCTTTAGAGTTATAATAATATATGTATATAGATGTGTACAAATATGAAGACTGGGTCTACATGAAAATGCATTCCTTGCTGTGATGATTATGGTCTCAAAAAGCATTCAAGAAACACTGGCCTGTGGGGTTATGAGTTGGCAGTTGAGTCCTGGGTAGAGAAGACTGTTCTTGAGGAAGAGTCCTATATTGCCGGAAGTAATTCTCTAACCAATCTCTTAAAAGTTGCAGGAATGGTACAGACTTCTGTGATTGAAACTGCCCTGTGGGAAGAGCAGGCCCCACTCATTTGTCCTTTAAATGCAGAAAGCCGCCTGGTTTTCATGGCTACATTTCTCTGCTCAGCAGGCTGGAAGTTTTTCAGCGAACACAGCTCATGTGGAGACATGTGACTTCGATTTTGACATGATAAACCTGAGGTAGTTTGCATAACGCTGGCTTGCTATGAGTTACACGCTAATCCTCTCATGGCCACAGACAAGATATTTCCTTATTTTTGCAGCTGCCACTGACTCTGGTTTGAACCAAACCCCTATCAGCTGCGGAACTGACACAGCTATAATTTTTAAGACTAATAAAACTAATGTGGTTCAAGATGATGGGCAAAATAAATTGTACCGTGTGTCGCAGTTTTATTTTTTTCTGAGTCACATTCTTGAAACTTTGGGAAGTCAGTTTCACTTTGAGCTTGACTTTGGGGAGTTTTGTTTTTTTTTTAATGAATTATTCCCATTTAATGAGGCAAAGCTGAACTAATATAATCTGACATATTGAGCCCACACTGTCAAACTTGAGGTTTGATGAGGTAACTATTACTTTAAAACACAACAAAACAAATGCCAAATGCCATTTACTGACCTCTTCTCAGAAGGAAGGAGAAAAATTGAAAGGATTAAAAGCAATGTCGGGAAGATTCCGCTGTTGGTATTCTCCTGCAGGCTCTACTGCACATCCTATAAACACATTGGCCCACCCTTGCCGAAAAGAATCTTCTCTGTAGGAGTGTTCACATGACCCCTAGGTTGGCCACACATGTCCATTCTGACCTAGCTGTTTTATCAATGCTTAGGACTAGAGCTGTTTCCCCAGAATTGCTTCCTGTAAAATCGGTATCCATCATGTCAAGGTTTTAAGTTGAGCTATGAGAAGCAAAATACAGTATCTTATTCCCCTATTTTGAAAACTGTTAAACTCAAAACACTAGGTTAAGGATTGTGAGACCAAAATAAGCCTGACCTCTCCCCAAACTGCTCCTTAACCTCACCCAGGTGATGTCATACAATCACCCACGGTCATGTATTCACTCAGATGATGTCGTACAATCACCCAAGGTCATGTATTCACCCAGATGATGTCATACAATCACCCAAGGTCATGTATTTATTTATTTTATGCAAAATTGTCTTCAGGTTCTACAGAGAGTGATTTAAGTTTCATGTATAAAGACCTGTCTGGGTGGGGGCTGACAGTCACTCACAATTGCACCCAAGTGAAGTGGGGAATAAAGAGCTTCCCTGCTATTTCCAGATTTGCTCAGGATCTGATGAAGTGAAATTCCCTGCAACTAGCTAATAGCTAAGGGTGCTAATTTCTGGTTACAAAAAAATAGATTAAAATCCTTATGTTCTAATAGATTACGAAGTTCTTTTTCTACCACTCTTCTTCCCTTTTAATTAAAATATTTGTAATACAAATTCAAAGGAATAAAATACTTCAAAGCAGTAATACTAAAAAACTAATTAAAGCATACCACCAAAGTCTCCATTTTTTTTTCCCAGAATTTCATGTATACCCTGATAATGATGGACGGAATTTGTTAGGAGATTCTCATGTCCATGTACAGACCATGTTGACACCATTGACTCTTGCTGTGGTTGCTGGAATTTAGTGTGTTATAAAGGATTGTGGATGCTAATATGAAAGAGAAAAGAGTAGGATAAGCTTACTTCTTTCCCCATGTTTCTTACTCCAAAGCCACACAGCATTTACACACAGTTTTAAGTGTAAATCAGCCCCTCCCTTGACAAATGATTTTTTTGAAAGTGCAAATTGATTGTGCTGGAAGTTTTAATTAAATTGAATACACTTGGATCCAAGAATTCTACCAACAATATATAGGGTCCCTAAACCATCACTGGCAACAACTTAATTTTTCCATTCATACAAACTTTATAAAAATGTATTTATTAAGATTATACTATATGCTTTTCCCCATACTGGAAATAAAGAGCCAAGCATTATGCTAAACTAGAATATGATTTGTGCCATTAGGAATGAAACTTACACAAAAACAAAAAGCCCTAAACAAATCTCTGGATGTCAGAAATCCAAGAAAAAAGAAGGAAATGGGGTGATGTATTCATGGCCTACTTGTGGAGTAAATTCTGCATCATTCTCTTGAATTTGCCTTTCCCTTGAGCAAAATTAATTCTTGAGTATCATTTTGAATATCCATATTTTATGCTTTTAGAGTACTCTGACATAGTACTTACCATACAGCATTTTTTCCATAGTACTTAACATACATACATTTTTCCATATGTACCATATATAGTACATATACGGTAGTACTATATTGACACTAAAGTTCTCAAATGTTAAAGAATGAAAAAATAAAAAAAAAATTTCAAATGTTCGTGTCCCACATATAAAACGGTGTCATATTTGCATACAGAGTGTGCAAATCCGCCCATCTGCTTTAAATTATCTCTAGATTACTTATAATACCTAATACAATGAAAGTGCTATGTAAATAGTTATGTTATTTTTTAAATTTTTATTATATTAATTTTTGTCGTATTGTTATTTTTATTGATTTTTATAGACTATTTTCAACCTGTGATGCCTGAACCCAAAGATATGGAGGGCTGACTGTAGACATGTGCATATACACGCTTACATACCATAACGTTTACAAATAAGGACATATTCCATCAAAGGCATTTAACCAGAGATTAACATTGTATTTGTGTGTGTGTGTGTGTGTGTGTGTGTGTATGTGTGTATCTCGGTCTTAATGAGAAAAATTGTCAGTAATCTCAAGGTGTAGATGAGGACAGAAAATCACGTGGGGACCACTGAAGGGAATGTCCCTTTGTTTGATGGGAAGTTCTAACAGTTCTGAGTAGGAGGAGTGGCCTCCATGGAATGCATATGGCTGCCAGGGAGAAAAGGAACATGTGGATTCCAGGTTTATGAGAAGTTAGCTGGTAGAAGTTGAACTGAAAGTGACAAATGCTTAAAGCTGCCCCCATGGGAGAGTATGTGTGGGGCATCCTTAACCAATTAGGCTATAAGGAAATGGAATCATCCTTCCCAGCAGTGGACAAACATTATCTGTCAGGATGTTTGGGGGAATAAAACAGCGCACGGTAGTGAGAAACAATAAAATGGGGGCTTGATCAAATTGGAATTCTCTTCCCCTGCTGTGAGTAAAATGGAACCATAACCTGTTACCACATTCCCTAGAGCTTTTAGACAATTAAGACATGGGGAGGATCCTCAACTTCCTGCTAATAGGACATATAAGAACCAAACGAATGAATTTAAAAATATAAGGACTGTGATTGTAACTAGAAGTATGAGTCTATTCTCACGTGACATGCGTGTATTTAATTTTATCTACCAATAGTCCAAAATATATAAATAAACATTTCTTACATGGCTCATTTGGATTTTACTCGAAGAAAAGGGAGAATGCTAATTTCAAAAGTGTCTCTCTATCCTGTCTTTGTGAGGGAGGTGAACACATTTCATGGCTAAAATACGAATTTTAAAAATATTGGATTCTTATTTTATATGAGGATTACTGAATCATCCCTCAACTACTTGAAAAAACTTTGGATTCTGCCAAGGTGGGGAGGAACACTTTGGGAGGGAGTCTGGGGGCTGCTGAGAATCTTAATTCCCCGGGACCAAAGGAGTTAAAGACCTTGTGCTCTGCCATACACTAGACATTCCAAGAAATTTCATTATAAAAAAGGAAGCAATTAATCAATGAAAAATATTCCATAAAATAAAAAGCACTCACGCTTTTTTCGGGGAAAAAAAAAGTTGTCAAACTCCACATTAAGTATGTCATGGATGAAATACACTTTAGCGGAGAGGGGGAGGGAGGGGAATTAGGAGCAGTGGGCAAAGGGCCCAGGGGCCTGAAGGAGGAGATGGGACAGAGCACAGCTGCCGCCAATCCACCTAAGGAGGGATTTCTCAGAGGAGGGGAGCTGAGGGATGTAGGCAGCCACACGGAATATATCCCAAGGCTGACTCCTGGCCGTGAAAAGCCAAGGCAGACTGCACTAAACGTATTCACATTCAAGAGCAAAACTATTATCCTAGGTCTTATTTCTGTTTTCACTTCCTGTTAATTCTATCCTAGTAAACAAGAGATATGGGAGACATTTTTAACAATGGAAATTCCAAATTACTTTAGAGAAAATGAAACACAGGTGTTTAAAAGAAAAGTCATGCTCACAGGGACACAGGGACATATGCCTCTGAGAGCAGTATGTGAGCAGTTGTAGGTACAAAGAATATACTCAGTCAAGAGCATTACAATGGAATTGACAAACCACTAAATATTTATTGGGTTACCTACTAAGATGGGGAACAGGTTAAGGTCAAAATCCCATCTGTCCACTCTACTCACAGAGCACTTCCAAAATATTTTCAACGTTCACCCTCATGGTAAAAATAATTATTTGCTTATAAGCCTACATTTCAACTAGACTTTAAGTCACAGGACGATAAATGCTGTGATTCAATAAACAGTATCATCTTGGATTAGTTTGCACAATGCTACACACAGTATATATCTTGTACTCAATAAATGTGTAGTCAATTATTAAAAATTAATGAATGAATTAGCGCTCTGCACTTATTCCCTACTTGTGTCTCCACTGCTGTGGTTCACTGTAGTTACTCAAGCTCTTTGCACTCTTTTCAGAGTAATACTGACTTAAAGGATTCCTTTTTTGACTGAAAATGTCTTTATTTTGTTTCTTTTCACTTTATAAAAAAATCAGCTTTATCGACCTATACTTTCCATACAATGAAATCCAACCCTTTAAAATGTACATTTCATTATGGTTTCCCAAATGTTTGTAGTCACGCAACCACTGCCACAATCACAACAGAGGACATTTCTATTATATCACTGCAAAAACATCCCTGTGCTCCTTTGTCCCTCCTCCAAGTTCTGGTCTCCGGAAACCACTCATCTGCTTCTGTCAGTAGAGTGGGAAAACAAAATCACATAGTAGGCACTTTATTAGCATAATGCTTTTGAATTATAATACTATAATTTGTCTATCCACTCAAAAGTTGGTATACATTTGTCATTTTCGCTACTAAAAATATAGCTGCTACAAACATCGCAGTACATGTTTCTATAAAAATAGGTTTTTATTTCTCTTAGATGAATTCCTGGGAGTTGGACTAATGTGTTACATGTTAAGTGAGTATTCAATGTTAGAGGAAACTGCCAATCTGTTTGACTATTTTGCATTCCCACCTCCAACGTATGCAAGTTCTAGGTGCTCCTTACCCTTGTCAACATCAGATATTGTCAGTCTTTCTCATTTTGGCCATTCTAAGTGAGGCTAAAATGGTATCTTACTTTGGGCTTAATTTTCCTAATGGCCGAGCATATTAAACATTTTTTTGTATGTTCATTTGTTATTTGTATTAATATATCTTTGAAAAATTACCAGTTCAAACCTTTTGGCCATTGATTTGTTTGTCTTCATATAACAGAGTTGTAAGATTCTGCATACACACTGGAATGCATCTTTCATCAGATACATGTATTTTGAAGATGACATTTTCTTTCAACTGGTGACCTACCTTTCATTTTCTTAAGTGCCATTTGAAAAGGAGCAAAAGTTTGTAATATTTGTGAAGTCACAGTTGTCAGTTTTCTTTTTTCTGGATAGTGCTTTTTTTAATGCACTAAGAAATACTTGCCTAATCTAAGATCAAAGTATTTTCTTCAGCCTTCTTCTAGAATTTTAATAGTTTTAGCTTTTACATTTAAGTCTATGATTCATTTTTTAGTAAGTTTATATCTATGTTATGAGGTAAAGACCAAATTCCTCTCCCTCTCTTCATATAGGTAGATATCCACTGTTTCAGCATCAGTTGTTGAAAGGGCTGTATCTTTTCTTTACTGAATTACCTTAGAATATTTGTTGAAAATAAGTGTGCTATACACTTGTGGATCTATTTCTGACATCTCTATTTTCTTTCATCTGTAAGTCTATTCTTGTGCAGATCACATATTTTCTTGATTATCAGCTTTATGATATCAAAGTTGGGAAGGGTATATTCCCCAAGTTTGTCTGTTTTAAAATTGTTTGGACTACTATACATTCTTCATGCTGTCCTTGCATTTTAGATATAATGTCAAACTCTATTGGCTTGCTAGGAGTCTTTCTATCTACAGAATCTATAGATAGAAAGAGAGATAATTGACATAACAGCAATATGGAATCTTTTGATCCATATACATGATCTAATTCTCCATTTATTTAATTCTTTGTAAATTTGTCTCAGTGATGTTTTGTCATTTACATTGTGCAGGTTTTGCACATATTTTGTTAAATTATTCTTATAAATTCCATATTATTGATGCTGTTCTAAGCAGTATTTAAATGTTTTTTCTAATTTTTGCTAATTCATAGAAACAAAAAAGTTGATCTTAGAGTTCATACACTTGCTTAATTCTCTTTTTATTTCTAGTAGCTTTTTAATGCAACTAGAACTCCCATTACATTTTTGAATAGAAGAAATGAGAGCCAATTTCTTTGATTTGTTCCCAATTATAGAAGAAAACCACCAAGGATGATGTCAGTTTATGGTAGATGACCTTTATCAGGAAGGTTTATTTATATTACTAGTTCACTGAGAATTTTTATCATAAATGGATGTGAGATTTTGTCAAATAGTTATTTTTGCATCTGTTGAGAAGATCATGTATTTTTTCTTACAGTTGATTGTGTTGATAAATTATCAAAGGATAAGTCTACATGGTGATACTAGGATAGAGCCCACTTAGTGAACAATTATCATCTCAGAAGATTTATTTCTAAATCCTACTTGCTAAAATTTTCTTAAGAATTTTGTGTTTATAGTCACAAAATACATTAGTCTACCTACAGCTTTCTTTTTTCATAATGTTGTTGAGTAGTTTTGGCATTTGTATACTTCTGGCCCCACAGAATAAGTAGGAAGATATTGGCTCCTCTGATAGTTTCTCATAGCATCATTTGAGAAGGTAAATAAGTACTGTAGATTTAATAATGGACATTAAAAAGCTGGATTGGAGTTCTGTGTTTTACGATATACACATTACAAAAGACACATTATAATGTTTCATTATGAAAGATATACATGTCACAATTTAAAATTTGTAGATAAACCTTGAAATCAATAAAACATGTTTGTTGTACATTTACAGAAATTCTGAATCAAAACAACCTGAGAGAGAATCTCTTTTGTGTAAATAATTTATTAAAGATATTTTGAAACTAAATCTATATTACCTTGATAAATAGTGATAAAAGGGCAGAATATGGATAGGATAGTAAAGATATATTGAATATATACCTTGGAGTTCAGCTAAATCTTTTTGTTACTGGCTTACAAATTTATAGAAACAAGGTTAAAGCATGTTTTACAGGGCTTAATTTTGATGACTAGTAGAACTAAAAGCAGTTTTATAACTACCAAATTCCCATAGTGTATACAAGGAAGTAAAACATGATCTCTATGTTGTATGTATGCTCATATATACATATTAGTGAGCAAAAGAAAAATAAAACTGTAATTTTAAACATAGAAGTTATTGGTTCGGCACCCGCAGCTCAGTGAGCAGAGCCCCTGCCACATACACCGCGGCTGGTGGGTTTGAGCTCAGCCCAGGCCTACTAAACAACGATGACAACTCCAACCAAAAAATAGCTGGGTATTGTTGCAGGTACCTATAGTCCCAACTGCTCAGGAGGCTGAGGCAAGAGAATCACCTAAGCCCAAAGAGTTTGAGGTTGCTGTGAGCTGTGATGCAATGGCACTCTACTGAGGGCTACATGGTGAGACTTGGTCTCAAAAAAAAAAAAAAAAAAGAAAAAGAAGTTATGGAAAAATTAATAAATTTTATTCCTCAATTAAAAATCACCCTATGTGCTTTTTAAGTCCAATCATGATATATCAGAGAATGTTAAACAAAAATAACCACAAGAACAAAGGAATGCTCAAGAATTATCAATCAAAGACAAAGTTAGAACTTAGAGGTACCAGAAAGATAAGTCTATAAAATATATACACATAAGTGAAGAAAGAGTACTTTCTTCACTTATTTATATATAGATAGAATTAAACTTAGTTTTGAGAGAAAATGAACAAAATAATCCCTAGAAAAAAATTAACTGAATACAATTGTTTCAAGTGACAATACACACCTATCAGCTTTTAAAAAGCCAAACTAACACAAAAATAAATAAGGGTATGGAAAATTTGCTATATAATTCATGGATGATATGACCTTATACCTGGAAAACCTCAGGGACTCAACTACAAAACTCTTAAAAGTGATCAAGGAATACAGTCTTGTCTCAGGATACAAAATCAATACTTACAAATCAGTAGCTTTTATATTTGCCAACAGTAGTCAAGCTGAAAATATAGTCAAGGACTCTCTATCCCTTTTACAATAGTGTAAAAGAAGATGAAATATCTGGAAATTTACCAAACAATGGACATGAAAGATCTCTTTAAAGAGAATTATGAAACTCAGAGAAAAGAAATAGCTAAAGATATTAACAAATGGAAAATCATACCATGCTCATGGCTGGGATGAATCAACATAGCTAAAATGTCCATACAACCCAAAGCAATATACAGATTTCATGCAATACCTATTAAAGCACCATTGTCAGACTTTAAAGAGCTTGAAAAAAATAGTGCTTCATTTTATATGGAATCAGAAAAAACCTTGAATAGTCAAGATATTTATTCAGAAATAAACAAATCAGGAGGTATCATATTACCAGACTTCAGGCTATACTATAAATCTATAGTGATCAAAACAGCATGGTACTGGAACAAAAATAGAGAGGTGGATGTATGAAACTGAATAGAAAACCAAGAGATGAACCCAACTACGTATCATCATTTGATCTTTGATAAGGCTATCAAAAACATTCAGTGGGAGAAAGACTCCCTATTTAACAAATGGTGCTGGGTGAACTGGCTGGTGACCTGTAGAAGACTGAAACTGGGCCCCCATCTTTCACCATTAACAAAAATTGATTCTCACTGGATAAAAGACTTAAACTTAAGACACAAAACTATAAAGATACTAGAAGAGAGTGCAGGAAAAACACTTGAAGAAATTGGCCTGGAAGAATAGTTTGTGGGAAGGATTCTCCTGGCAATTGAAGCAATATCAAAAATATGTTGCTGGGATCTGATCAAACTAAAAAGCTTCTGCATAGCCAAGAACATAGTAAGTAAAGAAAGCAGACAGCCCTCAGAATGGGAGAAGATATTTGCAGTTATGTTTATGGCAAAGGTCTGATAACTAGAATGCACAGAGAACTCAAACTAATTAATAAGAAAAGAACAAATAACCCCATTTCATTGTGGGGAAGAGATTTGAACAGAAGCTTCTGAAGAAGACAGGAGCATGGCCTACAAACATATGAAAAAATGCTCACCATCTTTAATCATCAGAGAAATGCAAATCAAAACCACTTTGAGATATCATCTAATTCCAGTAAGATTAGCCCACATAGAAAATTCCAAAACTACAGATGTTGGCATGGATGTGGAGAGAAGGGAACACTTCTCACAGCTGGTAGGAATGCAAACTAATACAGCCTTTTGGAAAGAAGTTTGGAGAACACTTAACTAAAAGCAGACCTGCCATTCGATCCTGTAATTCCTCTATTAGGTATATACCCCAGTGACCATTTTACAACAGGGGTATTTGCACTAGAATATTCATTGCAGCCCAATTCATAATTGCCACGTCATGGAAGCAGCCCAAGTGCCCATAGACCAATGAATGGATTAACAAATTGTGGTATATGAAGTCAAACAAAGGTCTTTAGAAATAAATGTGTGTGTATAAAATACTACAAATTGTAACTTATAACATTTAAAATATTTTTAAAGTTTTAATTAAAGAATACTGTAATAACCCTCCATGCACCCGTCACTCATTTTTAATAGCTATTAACTCATAACCTGTATCGTTTTATCCCGCTCTGAATTATTTTAAGGAAAATCCAATGTATTAGATGATTCTAACTACTAACATTCACTGTTTATCCCTAAAACATAATTTCAATAACGCTATTACATTTAATAAGTAACTATTACTAAATATGATCAAATATCTTGTCTGTGATTACATCTTTCCAATTAACTCATAACATTTAAAAAAACTTAATTTGTTTAAAACAGAATGATTGCCAATTAAAAAGAAAGGAATACCAACTCCACACTCAAACTTGCAGGAAAAATTCTAGAAGGAAATATGTCAAAATGCTAACAACATTTATTTCTGTATAGTACAATTAGAGCCTTTAAAATTATCTTTTTATGCCATCTAAACATTTTTTAAGTTTCCTAGTAACATGCAGGAGACCATGACAGTCCTTCATTAAACTAATGATGCACTTGTTAAAAAAGACAGAACCAGAGCGATGCTGTTTGTTTCTCCTACTACATTAATTTTTGAAGGATTCATCTATGTGTGAAATGCAAACAAAAATAGAGGGCATTAGCAATAAAAAAGCACATTTTTAAGGAATATTATTTCATCCCCAAATGGAATTTTCAAGGAAGATTTCATTTGTCATAGTACTTGCTCAGGCTCAAAAAGTAACTCTCCTTAACCAAGTGCTCTGTATTTCCCATTATTACAAAGTAGAGTCCAGAAATAGTTAAAGCGACATTAGTAAAAAGTATGTATATTTGTATTACTGTGGTATTTATATCCACGTAACTCATTTCAGGAAACAGTCTAGGTACTCAGTGGTATGTTTGAACCACAGGTCTGTTTCATGTCTTGTCCTAGCTGAGCTGATATTCTTGGATGAAACCGGCTACACTTAAACTCCTGTATTTATTTTTCTGTTCCTGGGTCTTGTCTGAGGCTTCTTAAGATATGTTATAAGGATCCTCTATGTGGACTCCTTATTTCTGTGGCATTAAGAGGCAAGTGACCTGTTGGATTGCAGTTTTGTGTGTCATCCCTCCTAATCCTTCCTCCCTGTGTGGGCCCAAACACACACACACACACACACACACACACACACACACACAGCCCTTCTTTATTCTCTAGGCATCTCTGATGATTCTAAGCATCTAAGGAGATTTTACCTTACATCAGGCTCTAGGGTTTGGAGGAGGAGAACTACTTCAGAGGAGGAACTGGACATGTGCCTTGTTCTGCCTTGTTTTTCTTCTCTCTCTTATTACCTTATCTGAATATTCCAAAACCTTTTCCAGCCCCCTATTTTATTCCCATAGTCCTACTCTGTTGTTAATAATCTGTTGTCTTGTCTACAAGTTTGAAAATTTAAAATTTAGATTTGAATTTTTATTGTAGAGAAGGGATGTTTAATGCAACTTCCATTCTAGAATTTGAGATTCAGTCCCCATCAAGTTGGGGGAGGAGAGTAGCCAGGGGGATTGGTATATTTGTGGTCAGCAGAGAGGAAATTTTTATGGTTTTCCTTAAATCATGCATTATTAGTAGTAATCAATTCTTCTGGACCCCAGGTAGGGAAATATTTTAGCTTAGGTGATTTTTCTAGAACACTACTCTCTACCATTAATAAATTCACTTGTCATACCTAGGGGAGAGAATTTGAACAAATAGGTCTGGGTAACTACAGAGCCTATGTAAGCGATTGCAGATATATATTTTATTATATATAACTTAAAGGGCAGTGATGAGGACTGAAAGATCCATGTACCGTCCAGGCTTTTATAGTGCCTATAATAAGCATCATTAGAGTAATGTCTTTGAGCATGGCTGCTTAATCCTAACAGGAGAAATTACATCAACCTATAGAACCAGTTGAAATATTTTGTTTAGTCTAAAAAACTAGCTGACAGTCATCTAAAATAAATGGGGCATAAAACAAATATGTTTAAGAAGAGAAGGAAGGAGTTTGGAAAATTGCATGTTACTAGACAAGGTGCTGTAAGACTTTCCACCCAGCCCGGAACACAGGAGAATGAGAGGGTGGGGCCTAATTCATTAATTTAATGTCTTGTGAGCCTCTTCTTGGGGAATGCAACTCAGGGATGGGTTTGTCTGAAAACAAGCTTAAAGTTCACTGAGATTGTTCTCCTAGCCCCCTTCTCCCTCCTCCGGCTGTGTTTTAGTTAGTCCATCATGTCTCTCTAACATAGTAGTTTATCTTTATGTTCTGTTGATTTTAAACTCCAGAAAATAGTTTGAACATGGAGCAAAGTAAACATCTTTTGTTGTACAGATTATAAATATTTTCACATAAAAAATGAGATGCTTTCATATTTCGAGTTCAAGTTAGATGTAAGCTATGTAATAAAATATAATAACCTGAATGTATAACATCCTTGTTTATACAACCAAGCTCTAAAGTTTGATATATACAGACACAGTTGGGTCTTAGTTGAGCAAAGCCTTTCCGTTGGTTTGTTTCTGGAATATGATCTCTTACAGTCTGTGTATCCTGAGTGCCTGAATCTGCCTCTCAAATAAACTCCTCAAAGAGAAATATGGGAAGAGAAAAAAGTTAACTCCCTGGGGACCATCACCTTAATGACTTGCTCTGAGTGCTTTCTAATACATGTACATGCTCAGCAAAGACTTCGATCTACTACAGGCTTTTCAAACAGCAATGAGAGTTTCTGGTCTTTTACTGTGAACCAGAAATGCTGACTCATCACTTCAGCTCCCCATCTTTACTCTCTCTCTTCGTGGCCAGTTAGAATGTCCAGAAATATACAGGTAAGAGGCCAAATCTGGCATCCACCTTATGAAGTTAACATCAACAAAAACAATGTGTCAAAACTTCTGGTGCAATGAACAGGAAATGAATAGTTTTTTGCAGTCCAGTAAAGTACCCAACTATTATAATCCTGAAATAGAAAGACAGGACTCACTGGACATGTCTGTCTCTGAAAAGAAAAGAGTGGCAGAGTCCAAGTCATACAGACTTAAATTTGGGCCATGTTAGGGATCGGGGTCTTCATCTACAGGGCGTGGAGAATCTATTGGAGGGTTTCAAGCAAGAGAGTGATTTATGGTTTAAAACATGACAGTCTAGGGAGGTAGTTTGTAAACTCTAAGAACATGTTCAAGACCAGCCGTAGACTGGGGAGGATGATAGCAGTGTAGATGAGGAGAAACAGAGAATTTTAGGCAGCTTCTAGAAGGAGGTAAATCTGAGAGACCAGGAAGATCAATTAGCTACAATGGTGGCTGAGGAGAAGAAAAAGAAGAAAATAATGAACATGTTGTATGCAAATGCTATAAGGGAATTATTTAATCCAACCCAATATTTCTTCCTATTTAAAGCAACAAAAGAAAATCTCTATTAAGCAAGGGATATAAGGAAGCTATAGAAAATAACAATCTTAAAACAATAGATGCCCTCCTATCATACAATGGGATTTTAATTCTAAAATGTCTATTATCTCAAGATTTAATGTTTCTGAAGTTAGGTGTGTCTTACAGTCACTGGAAAACTTACTGCCCATCAATCAGAAGACTATGTCATGTGCTGACTACATAGAGCAAATATGTCTTGGAGGAAGATGGCTCTATCTCTCAATTTCTCTCTTATTTCCTTTTCTAGCTTGCAAAGAGAAAGTCCCCAGTCTACAGTCAAATGTTCCTCTATTAATCTCAGTTTATTTTCTTCCCCAAATAATTCTTCGGTTTAGTGAAGTCAGACAGAAGTAGATTCAAATTCCACATTTTCTCCTTTTTATAATTTACTCTACCAGTGTCCACCCTGTGGCCTGCGGGGGCTACGTGCTGATTTTGGAAGGCTTATTCTTGCTGACTTGTGCTGTCAATTATCATGGAAATTATGCACAGACCTTTATTCTCTTCTTGCTAATCAGCTTTTGTTAGTGTTTGTGTATTTAATGTGTGGCCCAAGACCACTCTTTTTCCAGTGTGTCACAGAGGAAAAAAAAGAAGGTTGGGCACACCTGACAGAACTTTAGTTTCACTATTTTAAAACCGAGATAAGTGAGCAGGGTTGTTTTGGTGTTTAGGAAGGGTGCATATGGAAAATATCTTATAACTGTACTTTTTAGGTGCTCAGTAAATGTTAGTCCAGTGGTTCTCAACCTTCCTAATGCCGCATCCCTTTAATACAGTTTCTGTGGGTCACGACCCACAGGTTGAGAATCTCTGTGTTAGTCATTATTATTTTACGAAGATGATCCTTTACCAAAATATGCTGAAAGAAGAGAACATGAATTCCCATTAAAATAAAGGTGCTATGTATCAAATACTACTCATCATATCACCTCAACATTCTTCCATGACAATTTCATTTTCTGATTGTTTTATTCTAATCACTGCTGTAGACTTTCCATCATTTTTTGACTTCTCCCACCTCACTACAATTCCAACATCTGCCTTTGCTAAGTCTTAGTGCTTCTATCTTCAAAATATTGCTTATGCATTTCCATTTTCATTTAAGTCATCATCAACTCTTTAATAATAATTACACCTACCAAGTTCCCCACTTCTGTTCTCTTACTATCCCTTGCCATGTGCCTATGTTTTCTGTATAACATCTCAAAACATCCAGAAAGGTTTAATCATTTAAGGCCTTCCCTGTTCTGTTTACATTAAATCCTTACACTCAGATTTCCCATCATCCTCCTGCACTTGGATTTCCCATCATTCTCCTGCACTCAGATATTCCATCATCCTCCTGCAAATCGGATTTCCCATCATCCTCCTGCACTCAGATTTCCCATCATCCTCCTGCAGGGACTTTATATCTCAGGGATGTCAGACCACAGCTGCTCCACCAACACCTTGAATTTTCTTCTGCTTGAGTCTTAGCTGCTATTTTCCTTCTGTCTAGGCATCTCATCTCATGAAACATGAATGATCAAAAATGCCATTTGTTACATAAAGTCAGCTGAAATGTCAGTTCTTTCTCTGACAGTTGTTCCTAGACACAGACCTTTTGAATACCTGAATAAAATCCTGCCTTCCTCTGAATTTCCACAGCACTTTAGGCTTCACATGTCCCCTTACCCCAGAGGGACTGTTGCTGTAACTTTAGAATTTACAAAGTGCCTCTCCAACTCAAGGTTCTTAAAGAAATCTATCAGCAACCTAAGAATTTATCCTTCTTGTGTCTTTTCAAAAAGGTACTCCTTAGGTAAATTTTTACCATCTATAAAAGAGTGTGAATGTTGCATGGGGAATAGATAGAGCTAAACAACTACTATTTAAATGGATTGTTCTTTTTAGAAATTCAGCCCAAGCCCAGAAATCACAATTCACTTTGTAAACAAAAGCCAGTGATCATGTATTACTTCAAAATAAGAATCTATCATGATTTAAGCATTCCCCTTGGCAGTATTTCTCATTCTTATAGAGGAGAAAACATTTCCTTCTCTCACTTGGTAGGTTCCTGGCTGAGGTACTCATAACATAAAAATTAATTTAGTAAACTTTAGGTAATGTGGGGCCTTCAACAAGAAATGAACACCTAAGGGAATAGGGGAACTCTGTATTTTTATACCAAATTTGATGAAGAAGCATACAGTTGTGGAGAAGTATGATTGGACGGAAGGATATCTGATCTAATGGTAATAAACTGGGAAGAAATTAGCAAGGCCTGTTCATTCAGATTCTTCCCTGTGTCCCTGTGTGTTCAGAGTTAAAAATGCTTCTTTCCTCAGGGATTAGGGTGGGTGCCCCCCACCTGAGTCTTATGATCTACTTCAGAGGAAGGTAAAAAAATTGTTTTATGACCTACCTCAGCAGAGAAAGGTGAGGGGACGGTGAGAGAGACCTTCCTCCTGCTGCTGTTTCCTCAAGTGCCAACGTGTCATTTCTGGGGTCCCAAACCCATTACCCCAACTATCCCATCAAAATATTACCTTCTACCACTTACATTTCTCTGAAAAGAAATTTTGCTAAATACATTCTCTTTCTTTTATTACATTTGTTGTGATACTGCTGTACACCAATGATATTTTAGTACTCTGAATAGCTGCATGTCGGGGGCTAATCTATGGCTATCTTATTCCTACTATGTTTTGACCTTTGGGGAACTTTTGGGTGCTAAAAACAATCATTGAAAAAGGTATCCCAAATCTTTAAGGCAAAATAAACTATGGTATAAGTGGTTGCGTGCTTTTAGTTTGTGTCGACTCAATGAATACCGATTCTGGGAAAAACACTTGAGTTCAATGAACACCCAAATAAACTATCTGAGGATAAAGAGTGATGGAAGGGAAAACCAACTTAACTTTGGTAAGTGCCAATTTATTATCTCCTTTCACAAAGTACAGACCAAGATATATCTTCCTCTTCTCTGATCAGTTTTATTATACATACTGTGATAGAGAAGTTTTTGAACATGAGCTACTAATAATGGCAATGTTGCATTTAAATAATCAACTATCCTGAAAAAGTTTCCACATGCGCGCATACTGGATATGTTTTTTTTAATTGGTGTACTGCAGTATTGGTGGTATGATACAAGGATGAAAACAGTTCAGATTAATGACTCTCTCTTCTCCCATTCTGACAGCCCCCTTTCTCAGAGCACCATTATTACCCACTTAGAAAGTGGATGGATGCCAATGCTCAGAGCACTACTTCTTCCTTTAGCACACCAGATGGTACTAAAAATTCAAAATATTTCCTACAACAGCTGTATCTTTGACAACAAAATTAATACCAGCCAAAATACCACTGCTATGTGAAGGGCATAATAATCAGACTTTTGAGTCTAACGTAATTGGCCATGTTTGAGGCTATGGGGAGAAACAAATAAGTATAAAAAAAAATAACAAAACAAGAATCATGATCTGACCGACTCTGGTTAGATGTCAATCAGATGTTTTGTCTAGCTTCAAAAACTAGAAGTATAAGCTCCGGTAGGTACATTAATCATGAAACAGCTGCTCCTCTCAGAACGTGAATTACACCTGCCCCTGGAGCAACCATTAATCCATTAACACGTTTTCACCATTAAGCTTCATCCCAAAAGCATCATATTTTTACTTTAACTCTGTTTTTATTTGTTTGAGGAAATAAATCTTTTAAGGAGGATTTGAGTAGAAGTTGATCTTGAAAATTCCTTAGGTTGAAATGATGTCTTTCCTCTTATAAGATTTAAAAAATCTAGTGAAAAAGATGAGGACTTGAAGCCTGGTTGAAAACAAAGTTTGAAATATGTAACTTGAGTCCAACAGTTGGCTGGGACCTATGTGTTTGATCTGTGCATATTCATAAAAATATTAAAGAGGTCATGAGTTTGAAACGTGGAGAATCAAGAGGTAGAGATGATGATGGATGGTAAGGTAATATAATTAACTTAAAGTGTTCATTGACACAGTATAGGAAGATGGAATAATAGTAACAAGGATATAATTATTTTCCTATGGTGAGTAAAGTAACACACTAGGTAGATGTCTCAGATAGTTGTAAGAAAATAAAGAACGTAAAATTCCAGGCTTTAAAAGGAACAATTTAGGTGGATACTGTTAGCTTTTTAAGAAATGTTTTCCTTCAACCAAGGACTAATTGCTCTGTTATTTTAAATAACTGCACATATGAGTTTTAAACGTGTATACCCCATAACAAGAAAGGATATTGTTATGTAGAATAAATTACAAAGAGAGAAGTTTGCTGAGGGTATATACAGAATATTAGAAAAATGCCTTCATTTGCATTTTTGTCATTAAGAATTAAAGAAATCAAGCATTCTCAGGTATTCTTTTAATGATAATCAGTTGGTTTACTAAAACCAGTAATCAAAACTGGTACCAGCTGCAGCTGGTTGCAAAGACAAAAAAAAATTCTTGGTAAAATGTACAAAAGAACATCCAAAGACAGAAAAATAAGATAAGGAACGACTCACCTCCCCAAAACTTCATCCCCTGAAGATCTAGGAGCCACTCTCTTTTTGAAGTTTTGGGAAATCCACTGGTGAAGGAAACTCCATCATTTTAAAAAAGAACTTTGGTGTATTTTTCAGATATGCTGTTGGTAGATGCTGCATTTGAAATGGGTTCCCTGATTTTAATAAAGGAGGAAGGGTCACAACTACATAAATGATCACATGAGACACAGATTAACAGTACACGCTGCAAGAGGTGAGGCTGACCATAGGTGCAGGGTAGCCCTGAGCACTTCTCTCAGAGTCCTTTTATTGAGAAGATACATGGGTCGGTGCCTGTGGCTCAATCGGCTAAGGCGCCAGTCATGTACACCTAAGGTGGCAGGTTCGAATCCCCAGCCTGGGCCCGCCAAACAACAATGATGGCTGCAACCAAAAAATGGCCGGGGATTGTGGCGGGCGCCTGTGGTCCCAGCTACTTGGGAGGCGGAGGCAGGAGACTCACTTGAGCCCAGGAGTTGGAGATTGCTATGAGCTGTGAGGCCATGGCACTCTACCCAGGGGGATAGCTTGAGGCTCCCTCTCAAAAAAAAAAGAGAAGATACATAACAGGCAGAAAGATTACTAAGCAAAGACAGGCAGGGGCTGCGTGCTCGGGGAAATGATCTCACAGGTGCCAACAGAGCATGTACTCAAGGAAATGATCTTCAAGGGTGGTAAGGAAATGATCTTCAAAATACTAAATGCAATTTTTCTCCACTAATCCTTTAAGGAACGGTCATAAAATGCTTACTATTTAACAATAGGCTTACTAGTACAGGACTGAACTTTGCTCCTTCAGGATTACTGAGTTACTTGGTGGCTTGCCTTCCAAGTCACAAGAGATTTCCAGGTTTACCAGGAGAATGTCTTGTAATTCCTCAGATGAGTTACAATATTGGTGACTGTTGTAGTAAGTATGATGTTTAATCCTCTATAACGATCCCTGAATGGCAGAGGCCTAGAGGTACCTAAAGGTACTAAGAGCAGAGGATGTAATTATCAATACTAGA
>CAUYQV010151503.1:0-15380 GCA_963574575.1 Galagoides demidoff | reverse complement strand
TGGGCTCAAGTGAGTCTCCTGCCTCTGCCTCCCAAGTAGCCGGGACTACAGGCGCCCGCCACAATGCCCGGCCATTTTTTGGTTGCAGCGATCATTGTTGTTTGGTGGGCCCGGGCTGGGGATTCGAACCCACCACCTTAGGTGTACGGGGTTGGCGCCTTAGCCAATTGAGCCACAAGCGCCGAGCCTGCTCATTTCTTTAAAAAATTATTTTTTACAGAGTCTATTATTTATTTATTTTTTACAGACTCTATTTAATTTACAGAGTCTTCCTGTGTTGCCCCGGATCAAAGTGCAGTGGTGTGATCATCGCTCACTGCAACCCCAAAGTCCTAAGCTCAAACAATTCTGCCTCAGTCTCCCATGTTGCTGAGACTATGGGCATGCATCACCACACCAGGCTAATTTTTTATTTTTAGTAGAGACTTGTCTAACTCTTGCTCAGGTTAGTCTTCAATTTCTGACCTTAAGTGATCCTCTGGCATTGGCCTCCCAGAGTTCTAGGATTACAGGCATGAGTCACTGAGCCCAGCCAATACCCATTTCTTTAAAGGTGCTTCCAGTGATTGTATTACTGCAGAAAATGAAGCGTGTATACAAAGGACCCTGGACTTGTAGAAGAAGCAAAGGGAGAAGAGGGCCAGGATTTTCTGGAAGAGCTGGGGAAGACGGTGACAGAGCTGTGTGTTAGATGATAGGTAGAAACTCCTCAGTAGGGAACATAAAAGTCAGTTTGATTTTTTTTTTTTTGAGATAGAATCTCAGTATGTTGCCCTCGGTTGAGTGCTGTGGCATCACAGCTCATAGAAACCTCAAACTCTTGGGCTTAAGCGATTCTTTTGCCTCAGCCTCCCAAGTAGCTGGGACTACAGACACCCACCACAACGCCTGGCTATTTTTGTTGTTTTTGTTGTAGTTGCAGTTGTCATTGTTGCTTTAGCTGGCCTGAGCTGGGTTTGAACCCACCAGCCTCGGTGCATGTGGCTGGTGCCCTACCCACTGATCTGTGGGCGCTGCCAGTCAGTTTGATTCTTTTCAATTAGCAATAATCGCATCTGGAGTATACTTCATTGGCTAGGATACTGCCACTGCACAAAGCTAGTCAGTTTGATTCTTAATGACACTATTTCCCTTCTTATTTGGTGTTTAATGGCATTTCTCTTCTTTTCAAAAGGATCTACCGCTACCAATCTCATGACTATGCCTTCAGTAGTGTAGAAAAATTACTACATGCTATAGGAGGGGATGACTTCCTTGGACTGCTTAACAGAACACTTCTTGAAACCTTGCAGAAAGCAGGCTTCTCTGAGAAATTCCTCAATGAAGTAGTTGCTCCTGTTATGAGGGTCAATTATGGCCAAAGCATGGGCGTCAATACTTTTGTGGGTAAGTAGGGCTTGTAGTAGTGGGGGCATTAGTTCACAAAGGGGCTTATCTGATGCTATGGTGGCCCCTGTCTTTAGGCCAGGGGTTGGGAAGACTGCCTTCCTCTGTGAACCTCAGACATTGTTAGCAAAATTTTGTATATGTACATATGCATTTGTAGGGGGAGAGGGTACTTAGTATTCAGTAGTTCAGTGGTTCTCAAGTAGGGCACATTTTGACCCTCGCAGCCATTTTTAATGTCTAGAAACATTTAGAGCTGTGGTACCCAACCATTTTGGCACCAGGCACGGGTTTAATGGAATACTGTTTTTCCACGGATAGGGGTGGAGGTTGATCGAGCTCAGGCTGTGATGTGGCAATGGGGAGCAGCTATAAATACATAAATATAGATGAAGCTGCTTTGCTGGGATGGCCCACTGGTCACCTCCTGCTGTGTGGCCTGGTTCCTAAGTTTCATGGAAGACAATTTTTCTACAGACCCACAGAGTGGGGGTTGGGTAAGTGGTCAGTGGAGGATGAGGAGGCAGAGCTCTGTGGATTGCTAGGCCTGGGAATTGGGGATGGCAGATTTAGAGCAAGACATCTCATTAGGAAGGGAGAGTTGGGTAGAGTATCTCATCAAGATTCAGAATTAAAACACATTTTTCCACCTGTTGACAGGGGCAGTATCACTGTCTGCTTCTGATTCTGGCCTTTGGGCAGTAGAAGGTGGCAATAAGCTTGTTTGCTCAGGCCTCCTTCAGGCTTCCAAAAGCAATCTTATATCTGGCTCAGTAATGTACATAGAGGAGAAAACAAGGACCAAGCAGAAAGGTAAGCTTGAACTTTTATTGTTTCTCATTTCCTCTGTAGAAAATGATTGCTCAGGATGAAACACCTCTCTTTTGCCATCTCTCATTCAGTTCCACAATGATGGAATGCTAAATTTAATATGTTATGCCATGTAGAAATATTCCCAAATGTACCCAGGTATAGTGGCATGATTCCTTGGATTTAAAAAATACATATAATCTCATCCTCAAAAGTAAAACTTCCATTATTTCAAACTTACTGACATTCTGAAGAGGAAACTGTCCTCAAAGCAATAAAAGTGCAAAGGATAGTTATGTTAAGGGATAAAACCTCTTTAGTTCTTTAGAATTATAGAGAAACTATTAAGAAGGTGGTATATAGCGTTGTGGCAGGCGCCTGTAGTCCCAGCTACTTGGAAGGCTGAGGCAAGAGAATCGCTTAAGCCCAAGAGTTTGAGGTTGCTGTGAGCTGTTATAACACAGCACGCTACTGAGGGCGACATAGTGAGACTCTGTCTCAAAAAAGAAAAAAAAGAAAAGAAAAAGAAGGTGGTATAGAATTATTTTTAGGAGGTGTAAAAAAATAGGATGGTGGAAACACTAAAGAAATATTTCTTATTCCCTCTAGGAAATCCCACAAAGATGTATGAAGTGGTCTACCAAACTGGATCTGAGACCCATTCAGACTTCTATGACATCGTCCTGGTAGCCACTCCATTGAATCGGAAAATGTCCAATATTACTTTTCTCAACTTTGATCCTCCAATTCAGGAATTCCATCAATACTATGAACATATAGTGGCAACTTTAGTTAAGGGGGAATTGAATTCTTCTCTTTTCAGTTCTAGAGCCTTAGATAACTTTGGCCTTAGTACAATTTTAACCACTGATAATTCAGATTTGTTCATTAATAGTCTTGGGATCATGTCCTCTATAAGGCAAATGGAAAGTCCTCAACCATCAACAGATGGAACATATGTTTGGAAGATGTTTTCCCCAGAAACTCTTACTAAAGCACAGATTTTAAAGCTCTTTTTGTCCTATGATTATGCTGTGAAGAAGCCATGGCTTGCATATCCTCACTATGAGCCCCCCCAAAAATGTCCCTCCATCATACTTCATGATCGACTTTATTACACCAGTGGCATAGAGTGTGCAGCAAGTGCCATGGAAATGAGTGCCATCGCAGGCTACAATGCCGCACTACTTGCCTATCACCGCTGGAACGAAAACACAGACATGATTGACCAGGACGGTTTATATGAGAAACTTAAGACTGAACTATAAAACGACACTCTCTCTCTTACCCCCTCCTAGTTCCAAATGAATATCACTAGCAAAAAAGGACAAAGTCTGAGCAGAGATGATTTTGAATTGAGTATTTTGCTATTATCATTGTTTAATAAAAGTAATCTCTGTAGGTCATAAGAAATTACAAGGTTCTAATTAAGTGTGAAGATGTAACTGTTGCATTTTTGCCATCTCCAAAATTTCTCAAGTTTTCTTTCAATATCCATTAGCAGTGTTGCTCAGCTTGTTTCACTGTAAGAATTACCAGGAGTTTGTTAAACATAATGGATTCTCAGGCTCCTCTCTTAGAGATTATTTCATTAGGTTTGGGGGCAGGGCCCTGGATTTTGATCAAAAACAGGTAACACTGTAAGTTGAGCAATTGAGAGAGATCTTAAAGACATTTTATTTGGGGACTAGTCCATTTGAGCTTCACATCTGGACGTGATCTTCAGTCAGATAAAACTAATAGGGGAGCTGGTGTATTTATGCCTGGCTCTTAGTAATTTTATACGTTGTTCTGAAGTAAATGTGCCCATGCCTAAAGCCTTGACTTTCAGAATGTTGTCTTTTGATTGCTTCTGTTTTGATTTTATTAGGGGTGAAATTTTATGCCTTAGTGGTTTAACTTTAAGATGTCATACAAAAATCTCAAGTTAATGAAAAGCAAATATGGGCTTGGTGTTTGTAGCTCAGTGGTTAGGGTGCTGGTCACATACACCAGGGCTGATGGGTTTGAACCCAACCCAGGCCCGCTTAAAACAACAATAACAACAACAAAATAGCCAGTCATTGTGGCAGGTGCCTGTAGTCCCAGCTGAGGCAAGAGAATCGCTTAGGCCCAAGAGTTTGAGGTTGCTGTGAGCTGTGACATTACGGTGCTCTACTGAGGGTGACATAGTGAGACTCTGTCTCAAAAAAAAAAAAAGCAAATATGGGTTATTGCATTAGAAATTGGCATTCTATTACATCTCCACTTAAGGAGCTCTTAAAAATACTAACAGACCCCCACAACCAGAGATTCTGATTTAATGGATTGAGGATAGAACCCTGGCAGTGTAACTTTGAAAAATTCCCAGTGTGTAGTCAGGGTTGAGAATCACTGATGTGGGGGCAAAAAAATGTCTACAGAGGGTTTTTAGTGCCTTCAAAGCAGATCTGTTTTGCAAGGAATGATTTGACTCAATGAGGACTTTAGTAGTACTGTTGATATTAAGAAGCATTGACAGTCTTATAGCAGAGGCAACTTAGGTAACTCCAGAGCAGTTACCACTAAAGCAAGACATTCTTAGAATGACATCAAACTTGGCTTAGCATGTGTTCAAAGTGTTAAATGTTTCAGTTACTGTAGCATTCTGGCTGAGAAACTGGTTGCTGAAATCTTTAAACAGTGGCTTTCAACCTTGGCTGCACACTGGAATTGCCTAGAGGGCTGTAAAGCATCTCAAATGATTCTAATATGCAGCTCAAACTTGAGAAGCAGTTCTACACCTGCTGTACAAAGATCATGATTGGGTATCATAAGCACTGGGAGAACAGAAAAGTAAATGCTTAAGAGTTCTAACAATAACTACAACCAAGTTTAACACGTATTAAAGAGAAAGTCCTTCCCCAGATTTTGGCATAGCTACTTTAGCAAAATGCTAGTGAAGAGAACATTGATTTTTAATAAAAATAATTTCCCTGTTATAGTTTTGACTATTAATATGCTGATAAAACTGCCAAGGTACATTTGATACAGAGGCAGGGATTAAACTCACAGTTTGTCAAAGGTCAGCTTTTTTGCAATTTCATTCTGAACATATGTTAGGAGGCATTCATATTTTTTTTCCTATTGTGGTCTTTATGAAGATAATTTGTGGAGAATGTAGTACTGTTACATATATGCTAAATATTGGTACATACTAATGAAATAAGCTAATTTCTATACTTTGTAAACTTGTTTTGCAATGGGACATATTTTTACTTTTAAGAATACCAATTTAAAATGTTGCTGGTGTTATTGCTTTCTCAAAACCAAAACAGATTATCAATACATCAGGCATATTAGGTAATTTTAATGCACCTACAGTATTAAAAGACTAGTGAGAGAAAAATTCTATCAGTTCTTGCTGCTCCAGGTGTATTAGTTTTAATGCAATCATAGTATTAAAGAATAATTTTATGGGAAGAAAAAATAGGGCTCATTACTCTAGGAGACCACTCTAGTACTCTAATTTTTACAGATGAACTGGTAAAAATGATGCAGGTGCTGAATGAAAGTCAGCTCTCTCCAGTGGTTGAGCATGCATCAGAAATTACCTGAGGGCTTGTTAAAACATTGCTGGCTCCCACCCCCAGAATTTATTTATTCAACAGGTTTATAGTCTGATTAAAAATTTACATTTTTTTTTAAGTTCTCTGGTGAAACTACTGTTTTAGGAACCATACTTGGAGGACTTGTTTTACAATTCAGCTTGATGTTGCTGTGAAAAAGTGTAAGATTTACAAGGAGCTGCTGAAGAACTGAAGAATAAAATGTATGGACTCTAGTTAGTGTGACTTAGCTAGATCTCTCTAGCTGTTCTTTTGTTGTAAACATTTTCTATAAATAGGAAATACCATTTTAGAGAGATATAAAAGCCATTTACTGTGTTCTGTGCTTTACAAGAACCTTGTACTCAACTTATGTATATTCTATTCTATACAGTTTTAAAGTGATTCAAGATTTGCAAGATTTTTACTAGATCACAAAAAGAATAGGCCTTAAGCATTTGCGGTAGGGTTTCTTAAGAATTAGGTTTGTAATAAAGCCATCTGTGATATATCTCTCATCTGAGCTTGTGGGCTATAAAATTGATCAACTAAATGAATATCTTGTGGACACTACTGTTTCTCTACTCAAAAAAAAAAAATACACTGGAATGTTTTTTCCTCTGGAATTCAGTTTCTACTATTGTATTCAAATTTTTCCCCAGTTAATGATTCTCTTCAAAATAAACAACTACATCAATACTTGCCGACATTACTGCTCTGTTTTACTTTTGTTGTACTATGTGTGGAATGTAGATGTACTTGGAAAAGTGTGAGTAGATCAAAGTTACTACCCTTAAACTTTGAAAATTACAGTTAATGTTTTAGAAGAAACCCCTCTCAGGTCTGCAGCTTATCTGTTCAATGTTGAAAGACGGAGAAAAGAAATCCTTGCCATGTTTTATATTTAATAAGATTTTTCCACTTTAATGCATAAAACCCTTTGAAATTAATCTTAATCATGAGAATAATTAGTTTCTAAAATTCATGTTAGAAAAAGTTAAAGAAAGAGTTAATATTCTTATGTTCAGAACATCTGAGAAAGCAGTTTTTATTATAAAAATGTATTTAACAAGAAATTTAGTATGAAAATGTTCATGACCTGATTTTGATATCAGGGCCTGATACAAAACAGACCATTTGAAAAGGGGACATAGATTTCTCTATTGAATGCCAATTATTTATATTGGTTCCAAGGCTTCTAACATCATGATACTATTTCTTCATATTACCTAAAAAAGAGAAAAGTCTATCTGAAGAGAGTATTTCATTTAAAATATCAATGATAATTAAAGAAATTCAGCCAAATCATTGATGGTTTTCCAATATTACATGTCAGTTTGTGAGGCTTTTTTCAAGCCACAGTAAGTCTAGACATAAAGGCACTAAGCCCTTTGTAAGATTCACATCTTCCAGATCATAGGCTAACAATTAGCATTATGAGATGCCAAGTCTCTACTCACTCTTCACCTTCTAAACTGCAAGACTCAAATGAATATGCCCATCCTTATTCCTAAGGTAATCAAATAGTAGGACAAACAGATACAGTAGAATAGGTTAGATACGTTAGGGACCTATCAGAGGTATAAGATCATGAAACCAGGATGGAAGTTTTTTGAGACAGAGCCTCAAGCTATCACCCTGGGTAGAGTTCTGTGGCATCATAGCTCACAGCAACCTCCAACGCCTGGGCTCAATCGATTCTCCTGCCTCTGCCTCCCAAGTAGCTGGGACCACATGTGCCTGCCACAACACCCAGCTATTTTTTGGTTGCAGCTGTCATTGTTCGGCGGGCCCAGGCTCGATTTGAACCCGCCAGCTCAGGTGTATGTGGTTGGCACCTTAGCCGCTTGAGCCACAGGCACCAAGCCAGGATGGAAGTTCTTAAAGGTAGGCTTTATGAAAATGACATTTTACTTAGGCCTTGGAAATTAGGTAGAATTTTGAGAAGAAAATAGGAAAGTCTAGGCAGACTAAGAAGAAGCATAAAGGGATAGGAAAATAATCTAATTTGGCTCAGTGGCATGAAGGGAAACAAAGATTGTTGGCATCTGATCTTACATGGCCTCAAAGGCCAATTTTAGAGTGTTTGGAGGGCCTCATGAAACCCACAATGACCCAATGAAAGTTACAGTCAGGGGAATGACAATCATAACTATTCTGGCAACAACATATAGTATAAAAGTTTGAATAGAGTTTAGAAGCAGGATAAGAAAGGGCCCAAAGAGAGAGAATAGTACCAGATGTAACAGACATGCCATAAATGAAGGTAAGCAAGAATACTGAGGAAAGCATATGTGAAACAGCTGGCATATGAATTCAAGAGGGTAGCAAAAGACATGAAACTGGAAGGCTAGGGGAGTGAAAACAAGAAATCCCCAATAGGTCGCAGATCACAATAACCTGTAGTGATCAGTCCTGAATAGGTGAAAGCGGTGGAAATGAGAGAAAATATACTAATTTGAATTGCTTATTACAAGTGGAGGCATTCTGAGTAATAAGATTCAGGCTGGGTGCAGTGATTCATACCTATAATGACAGAACTTTAGGAAGCCAAGGTGGGAGGATTCCTTGAGGCCAGGAGTTTGAGGTTGCAATGAGCTACGATAATGCCACCGCACTCTGGCTCAGGAGACAGAGTAAGACCCTGTTTCCAAAAAAGAAAAAATACAGATTCAAAGTGGAGCTATGTAAGAATAAAAATAATTATAACTTGTTCTTGTCTCCCTTCATATGCTTGCTATGTTTATATACACACTATGATCGTTTTTCCTGTGCAAATGTAAATTTTACAAGGGCAGGGTCTGGTGTGAAATCCCCAGTGCCTAAGACAGCCACAGGCACGCAGAGGGCTCAAGTACCTGTTAAATAAACAAATGAACTCACATGTGACTACTGCAGATGACAGAGTAGAAGGGAAAATGACTGGTGGAAAGAATGTCTTGGATCTAAGCTGACAATATTAGCAATGAGTTTGTTGAGAAGGTGGCAACGAATTAAAGAGCAGTTTTACTGAGCAGAGTTAATTTTAGCTCAATGATCCCATTTGTCCAATTTTGCTTTGGTTGCCTATTCTTTGAGAGTATTACCCAAGAAGTTCTTGCCCAGATCAATGTCCTGAAGTGTTTCCCCCCTGCTTGCTTTTATTAATTTTATAGTTTTGGGTCTTAGATTTAAGTCTTTAATACATTTGATCCAATTTTGTAGATGGTGAGAGATAAGGGTCTAGTTTTATTCCTCTGCATATGGACATTCACTTTTCTAGCACCACTTATTGAAGCAACTGTCCTCTTCTCACTGTAGTTTTATCCTCTGTTGAAGATAAATTATCTACCTTTTGAGTAGTGTGATGAACTCTCATGATGTCCTGCCAGGGATATGAATCCTCCCTTTGTCCAGTGTCTGTCAGCCTCCCATTAGTCACTTGGCTATCTCAGACTTACAGTTGGGGTATCACAGTACTTGGTTCAAGAAACCCTTGTTTTACTTAATAATTGACCCAAAGTTCAAGAGTAGTGATGCTGGCAATACATATATGCCAAAGAGAAGTCATAAAGTGCTTCCTTTAAGTGAATAAGGAAAGAAAAAAAAATGATATGCTGAGGTTGCAAAGATCTCTAGTAAGAACCAACCTTCTATGCATGAAATTGTGAAGAAAGAAAAATACATTCATACACAGTATATATACAGCTTGCTATTATCTGAGGTTTTAGGCATCCACTCAGAGGATAAGGAGGTTTGTAATGGTCTTTCTCTTTTGTCATTGTGTTTGAGGCCTAATATCCAAATCAAACTGGAACCATCACAAAGTTCCAAAGCTGCAGATGCTGGTGTGGATGTGGAGAGAAGGGAACACTTTTACACTGCTGGTGGGATTACAGCTTCTTTGGAAAGAAGTATGGAGAATGCTCAAAGAACTCAAAATAGACCTCCCATTTGATCCTGCCATTACTAGGCATCTACCCAGAAGAAAAAAAAATCATTTTATCATAAGGACATTTGCACTACATTGTTTATCTCAGCTCAATTTACAATTGCCAAGATGTGGAAACAACCCAAGTGCCCATCCACCCATGAATGGATTAATAGTTGTGGGATATGCATACCATGGAATACCATTCACCCATAAAAAAGAGGGAGATTTTACATCTTTTTTATTAACCTGGTTGGAATTGGAGAACATTCTACTTGGTAAAGTATCACAAGAATGGAAAAGCAAGAATCCAATGTACTCAATACTAATATGAAGCCAGTAGATGAACAAATACACACCCACACAAGAGAAAAACTCAATGAAATTAAAATGGGGGAGGAGGGAGAAGGATTGAGGGGAGAAAAGGGGGAGAAAATGAGAGGGAAGGGGGAAGATCAGTGTGCCCCCACTTAATGGGCACAATGTAAGGGTATATGGCACACTTCCTGGGTTCAGGACACAACTGCAACAGGGACCTTATCTAGTAATGCAAACATTGTAACCTAGTCATTTGTACTGTCATATTAATCTGAAATAAAAAATACAAACGAAAATTAAAATTAAAAAACAAGCTGGAATCATCAGGTCCAGAATTATTTTCAGCCTCTTGAAAGGGCAGCTATCTAGTAAGAATATGAACCCAACATGGAGTTATAGAAGCAGAACTATATGGCTTGGCACCTGTAGCTCAGCGGCTAGGGCACCAACCACATATACCGGAGTTGGTGGGTTCAAATCCAGCCCTGGCCTGCAGAACAACAATGACAACTACAACCAAAAAATAGCTGGGTGTGGTAGTGGGTGCCTGTAGTCCCAGCTACTTGGGAGGCTGAGGCAAGAGAATAGCTTAAAGCTCAAGAGTTTGAGGTTGCTGTGACACCATGGCACTCTACTCAGGGCTACAGCTTGAGACTATCTCAAAAAAAAAAAAGAAAGAAGCAGAACTGTAGCAACAGCTCCTGAACTGTGTAGCATAATAAAATGTAGAATTTTTACTACATTCTTAGAAGTAACCTGAGGCGTAGTGGAATCTAAAGAAAATACAACAGAAGTGATGCCACTGACAACTCTGAAATGTCTCAGAAGAGGGTAGTTGAGATTTACCATTAGGTAACTATCCAGCTGACAGATCCTAAAAATAAATTAACTCCCCCTCAAAACATACATGTTCTTTTTTTTTTGAGACAGAGCCTCAAGCTGTCCCCCTGGGTAGAGTGCTATGGCATCACAGCTCACAGCAACCTCTAACTCCTGGGCTCAAGCGAGTCTCCTGCCTCAGCCTCCCAAGTAGCTGGGACCACGGCGCCTGCCACAACGCCTGGCTATTTTTTTGGTTGCAGCCATCATTGTTGTTTGGCAGGCCCAGGATGGATTCAAACCTGCCACCTTAGGTGTATGTGGCTGGCACCTTAGCCACGTGAGCCACAGGCGCTGAGCCAACACACATGTTCTTAAAACAGTAGTATTAAGTAATTTCAGTGACCTTTATGGGTCACTGAGATAGACCAGGTATTTATAAAACTGTCTTCTTTACCAAAAACTTTCTGCCAAAACAAAATGAACATAAACTTAACCTGTTTGTTTCCCTTCTTCCAGCTTCAGAAAAGTCAAAAGTCCATTTCTATTCTTACAGTTTCTTTAAAATGTCTTTTCATTAAAGATCATTGATGTATTATCATTACTTCATTTTCAAAGTAAAGACCCTACTGACCAATTTAAGGAGAAAGTTGTAAAAAGGATCCAAGATCTAAACTTAGTTCCTTTTCTGATAAAGCTCCAATAAGCAGTATGTCAGCAAGTCTCTAAAAAGTTACCTTTTCGGGTGGCACCTATGGCTCAGTGAGTAGGGCGCTGGCCCCATATACCAAAGGTGGCAGGTTCAAACCTGGTCCCGGTCGAAAGGCAACAAAAAATAGCTGGGCGTTGTGGCGGGTGCCTGTAGTCCCAGCTACTTGGGAGGCTGAGGCAAGAGAATTGCCTAAGCCCAGGAGTTGGAGGTTGCTGTGAGCTGTGATGCTACAGCACTCTACCAAGGGTGATAAAGTGAGACTCTGTCTCTTAAAAAAAAAAATCCAAAAAAAAGTTACCTTTTCAAATCAGAACTGACATTTAATATTCCAAGACCTTTCTGAATCCTTTTCAGCAGATTTGTTGAAAAAAAACTAAAAACCTAATCTATCCTCTATTAGAATAAAGATTTCCCAGTTTGTATAAAAAGGGTTAGAAGAAAACCTTGGAGTATTTAGAAACTGTTTTTATAAGAACCCGGTTGCCATGGCCAGGCATGGTGGTTAACGTCTGTAATCCTAGAACTCTGGGTTGCCGAGGCGGGTGGATTGCCTGAGTTCACAGGTGAGCCAGAGGAAGACCTCATCAACAAGATTCCCCAGGGATTAATACACATGTTAAAGTTTGAGAACTACTGCTGTCATGAATGACTATGGGCCACTACTACATATTATAAAGGTCAAAAACCATTTCCAGTGGGGCTCATTGGCTCATGCCTATAATCCTAGCACTCTGGGAGCCCCAGGGGGAGAATCTATTGAGCTCAGGAGTTCAAGACCAGCCTGAAAAAGAGCAAAACCCTGTAACTACAAAAAAGTAGAAAACTAGCCAGGCATGGTGGTGTGAACTTGTAGTCCCAGGAAGGCCACTAGAGCTCAGGAGCTTGAGGTTGCAGTGAGCTGTGATAATATTGCTGTGATGATGTCACTGCAAGGGTGACAGAGTGAGCTCTGTCTCAAAAAATTAGAATTAAAAAAAAATTCCAACAACTATTTTAAGCCCTAGAACCTTAGAAGTTCTACATAGTCGAGACAGAAACCTACCGGTAACTGAGTATTACCACAGCTGAAAAGACTGCCATACATTAAAAAAGGGATGGGAGGTCTACTCTTGCCAGTTATTTGCTTTTTCTGGGAGCTATTAACTTCAATTTAATTCGAGAGTTTGATATAAGGAATGTAAATACACATTCCAAAAGAAAAATGAAATGTCTAGGCTCGGTGCCTGTAGCTCAGTGGTTAGGGCACTGGCCACATGCCCTGGAGCTGGTGGGTTCAAACCTGGCCAGGCTTGCTAAATGACAATGACAATTATAACAAAAAAATAGCCGGTGTTGTGGTGGGCACCTGTAGTCCCAGCTACTTGGGAGGCTGAGGCAAGAGAATCACTTAAGCCCAAGAGTTTGAGGTTGCTGTGAGCTGTGAAAAATACGGTACTCTACTGAGGGCAACATAGTGAGACTTTGTCTCAAAAAATAAATAAATAAATAAATAAATAAAATAAAAAATAAAAAAACCCCAACAAAACAAACTTAAAAAAATTCCAACAACTATTTTAAGCCCTAGAACCTTAGAGACAGGATCTTGCTCTGGATCAGGCTGGTCTCAAATTTGTGAGCTCAGGCAATCCACTTGTCTCAGTCTCCCAGTAAATAAACTAAGTTGTAAAGACAGCCAATAGTAATCAAATCATATTTAACTCAATAGATATTTTACTTTATATTTAAGATAACATAGTGGTGTTTTATTTAGTATGAAAGCATCAAGTTTTAATGTTCAGGATAGGGTAGTGCCGGTGGCTCAAGGAATAGGGTGCTGGCCCCGTATACTGGAGGTGGTGGGCTCAAACCCAGCCCTGACCAAAAAAACAAAAACTGCAAGAAAATAAATGTTCAGAATAGTTCTCAACATGTAAGTGTATTTTAGTAAAATAAACTGAATTTGAATTAAACAAGAAAATTCTAGTTTAGTGGGATAGAATGGAATACTAAGCCAAGCAAAGGAGTCTTTATCTCTTTCAGTAATAGGCTATAAAATGTGAATTTTTTTTTTGAGACAGAGTCTCAAGCTGTTCCCCTGGGTAGAGTGCTGTGGCATCACAGCTCACAGCAACCTCCAACTCCTGGGCTCAAGTGAGTCTCCTGCCTCAGCCTCCCAAGTAGCTGGGACCACAGGTGCTCACCACAACACCTGGCTATTTTTTGGTTGCAGCCGTTATTGTTGTTTGGCAGGCCCAGGCTGGATTTGAACCCACCACCTTAGGTGTATGTAGTTGGCACCTTAGCCACTTGAGCCACAGGCACTAAGCCGGAAATGAATTTTAATGTATAAGATATCATGGGAGAATTCAAAGACAAATTAAACATGGAGTCTGACTGAAGGTGGGAATAGATACATTTACAGAGAGAAATATATTTATGTGGTTTGATGAATAAAACCGCATTTTTATACCTTTTTTTTTTTTTTTTTTGCAGTTTTTGGCTGGCGCTGGGTTTAAACCCACCACCTCCAGCATATGGGGCTGGCACCCTACTCTTTTGAGCCACAGGTGCTGCCCAAAACCACATATTTTAATAGTACATACTATACAAGTCACAGTAAATCTAACACACAAGTACTTATTAAATCCTTACAATGACTTTTCAATTAGGTACTATTATCATGACATTTTATAGTTAGGGAATTAGGCTTGGAAAGGTTAATTATATTGGGCTGAGCATGGTGGCTCACACCTGTAATCCCAGCACTTGGGAGGCTGAGGTGGGTGGATTGCCTGAGCTCACAGGTTTAAGACCAGTCTGAGCAAGAGCAAGACCCCGTCTCTAAAAATAGCCAGGCATTGTGGCAGGCACCACTCAGGAGGCAGAGACAAGAGAATCGCTTGAGCCCAGGAATGTGAGGTTGTTGTGAGCTGTGACTCCACAGCATTCTACTGAGAGTGACAAGTGAGTCTGTCTCAAAAAACAAAAAAAAAGGTCAATTATATTGTCCAAAACCACACCTCACATGAGAAAGTTTCAGCAAACACAAATGGTTCAGTGTCATTGAAGAACAGTCACTTAACTATTGGTGGCTGTGAGATTTGATGCTTGGATTTCAGGTGGAGGGGCTTGAATGTTGGGACTTGATTTTGCGTACCCTGATAAGTTATTAAAGCAGTCAGCAATTGGCAAGGCTACTATGGCAGCAAATTTTAAGAGGTAAGCCAGGGTATCTGAACTTCAGCTCTACTGACATTTGGGGCTAGATGATTCTTTATTGTTGCAGGCTGTCCAGTAAAATGTTCAGCAGCATCCCTGGCCTCTATCCACTTACTACAAGCTGATAGCACAGATTCCCTACTCCCCATTTAAAAACTACTGACTCAGTGGGCACAGTGGCTCACACCTGTAATCCTAGCACTCTGGGAGGCTGAAGTGGATGGGTCACCTGAGCTCACAAGCGATCCAAAATATAGCTGGGTGTTGTGGCAGGCATCTGCAGTCCCAGCTACTTGGGAGACTGAGGCAAAAGAACTGCTTAAGACCAAGAGTTTGAGATTGCTGTGAGCTGTGATGCCATAGCACTCTACCAAGGGTGATAAAGTGAGACTCTGTCTCAAAAAAAATAGATGAAGGGGTCCAAGTCATTCAGCCCATCATGGATGGCAAACTGGGAAGGGTGACCTGAGGGATGGGAACACACAAAGAAGTGACTACTTCCAAGCAGCTCTCACACATACTTTTTTTTAATTGAATGGTAACTATGTACATTAATGCACTTCTGGGGTACAGTGTGGGGTTTTCACATGCAATCCGAAATACTTCCATCAAACTGATCAACACAGCCTTCATGTCATTTTCTCAGTTATTGTTTTAAAAC
>CAUYQV010151500.1:0-11170 GCA_963574575.1 Galagoides demidoff | reverse complement strand
CTGGGTAGAGTGCCATGGCATCTCCCCCTGGGTAGAGTGCCATGGCATCACAGCTCATAGCAACCTCCAACTCCTGGGCTCAAGCAAGTCTCCTGCCTCCACCTCCCAAGTAGCTGGGACCACAGGCACCCGCCACAACGCTCGGCCATTTTTTTTTTGGTTGCAGCCATCATTGTTGTTTGGCAGGCCCGGGCTGGGGATTCGAACCCGCCACCTTAGGTGTATGTGGCTGGCACCTTAGCCGATTGAGCCACAGGCGCCGAGCCTAAGTTGCTTTTTTAATAGATATTTAAAAATTTCAAAATATTAAGTGAGCACAAATGATTTTGGTTACCTAGATCACTTTTTTTTTTTTTAGAGACAGAGTCTCACTTTATCACCCTTGGTAGAGTGTTGTAGCATCACAGCTCACAGCAACCTCCAACTCCTGGACTTAGGCAATTCTTTTGCCTCAGCCTCCCAAGTAGCTGGGACTACAGGTGCTTGCCACAACACCTGGCTAAATTTTTTATTTTTATTTTTATTTTTTTTTGAGACAGAGCCTCAAGCTGTCACCCTGGGTAGAGTGCTTTGGCATCACAGCTCACAGCAACTTCTACCTCCTGGGCTCAAGTGATTCTCCTGCCTCTGTCTCCCAAGTAGCTGGGACCACAGGCACCTGCCACAATGCCCAGCTATTTTTTTTTTTTTTTTTTGGATGCAGCTGTCATTGTTGTTTGGTGGGCCCAGGCTGGATTAAAACCCGCCTGCTCAGGTGTATGTGGCTGGTACCTTAGCTGCTTGAGCCACAGGTGCTGAGCCTTTTATTTTATTTTTTAAATTGAGATGGCGTTTTACTTTGTCACCCGGGTTGAGTGCCGTGGCATCATAGCTCACAAGAACCTCAAAGTCTTGGGCTCAATTGATTCTCTTGCCTCAGTCTCCCTAGCTAGTAGCTGGGACTACAAGCACCTGCCACAACGCCCAGCTTTTTTATTTGTTTATTTTAGCAAATGCTTGAGTCACAGCGATAAGTGTGCCTATCACCCAAATAGTATTCATTGTCCCTGTTAGGTAGGTTTTCACCCATTTCCTCTTGCCTCCCACCCCCGAGATACTAAGTTTTGTAGGAATGAGTACAATTCCCATCTGAATTGCTCTTTTATTCTTTATTTTATTTTATTTTATTTTTTGAGACAGAGCCTCAAGCTGTCATCCTGGGTAGAGTAATGTGACATCACAGCTCACAGCAACCTCCAACTCCTGGGCTCAAGTGATTCTCCTGCCTCCGCCTCCCAAGTAGCTGGGACTACAGGCACCTGCCACAAGGCCAGGCTATTTTTTGGTTGCAGCCATCATTGTTTGGCAAGCCCAGCCTGGATTTGAATACACCAGCTCAGGTGTATGTGGCTGGCGCCTTAGTCACTTGAGTCTCAGGTGCCAAGCCTGAATTGCTCTTTTTAACCCCACATCTATCTGTGAACTATTTTTCCTTGAATGAATTTGTTTATTTGAAATTACAGTAACATTATTTTTGGCACCATAGGAGTACATTAAAAATTTGAATTGGGGATGGCGCCTGTGGCTCAGTGAGTGGGGTGCTGGCCCCATATACAGATGTTGGCAGGTTCGGGCCCAACCCTGGCCAAATTGCAACAAAAAAATAGCCAGGCATTGAGGTGGGTGCCTGTAGTCCCAGCTACTCGAGAGAGGCTGAGGCAAGAGAATCACCTAAGCCCAAGAGCTGGAGGTTGCTGTGGTGATAAAGTGAGACTCTGTTTCTAAAAACAAACAAACAAAACAAAAAAAAGATCTGCATATTTATTTGGCCTGATGTCTACTGATATTTTATAAGTTCAGAATTTGCTTTTGAGAAGTGTAATTACATTTAAAAACAAAATTGGAAGGGCATTGCTTGTGGCTCAGCGAGTAGGGCACCGGCCCCATATATCAAGGGTGGCAGGTTTAAACCTGGCTCCAGCCAAACTACAAACCAAAAATAGCCAGGCGTTGTGGCGGGTACCTGTAGTCCCAGCTACTTGGGAGGCTGAGGCAAGAGAATTGCTTGACCCCAAGACTTTGAGGTTGCTGTTAGCTATGACGCTATGGCACTCTACCCAGGGTGACGAAGTGAGACTCTGTCACAAGAAAACAAACCAAAAAAACCCCCCAAAAAACAAAACTGGGCCTGGCTCTGTCGCTCATGTCTATAATCTTGGTGCTCTGGGAGGCTGAATCGTGGGTGGATTGCTTGAGTTCAGGAGTTTGGGTAGATTGCTTGAGTTCAGGAGTTTTTTTTTTTTTTAGAGACTGAGTCTCACTTTGTTGCCCTTGGTAGAGTGCAGTGACATAACAGCTCACAGCAACCTCCAGCTCCTGGGCTTAGGTGATTCTCTTGCCTTAGCCTCCGGAGCAGCTGAGATTACAGATGCCCACCACAATGCCTGGCTATTTTTTTGTTGCAGTTGTTTAGCTGGCCTGGGCCGGGTTTGAACCTGCCACACTTGGTGCACATGGCTGGCGTCTTAACCGCTGTGCTATGGGTGCTGAGCCTGGTACGATATCTTAATGTGACATTTGTTGTTAATATTTTGACATTCAGTGATCTCCAAGGGTCTTGGAGAGAACATTTAGCTTTGCTTAGTCACCAGCTGTATGTTAGTAATCTACTATAGTTTCTTCTCTGTTCCTCTTAGAAGGCAGAGGGGGCTTCAAAGTATTTGTAAATAATTTTGCTCATTTCAAATTTAATTATAAAAATTAAGTATGTACTCTGCTGTTTACATGGGGCTATAACACTCTCGTAATAATACTTTTAGGCTAACCTAGGATAATTACACTAAAAAAATTTTTTTTTTTTTTTGAGACAGAGCCTTAAGCTGTCCCGCTGGGTAGAGTGCCATGGCATCACAGCTCACAGCAACCTCCAACTCTTGGGCTCAAGCAAGTCTCCTGCCTCCGCCTCCCAAGTGGCTGGGACCACAGGCGCCCGCCACAACGCCCGGCCATTTTTTGGTTGCAGCCATCATTGTTGTTTGGCGGGCCCGGGCCGGGGATTCGAACCCGCCACCCTAGGTGTACGTGGCTGGTGCCTTAGCCGCTTGAGGCACAGGTGCCGAGCCTAAAAAAAAAATTTAATTGGTAAACCAGTTGCTTAATTTTCATTTAATGTCTCCTTTTTCTTTTGTCATAGAAAGAGTAGTATAAACACTTCTTAATTGGTTCTTACCTTTTTCTTTTGCTGTGGAGATAAAAAATACCATATTAAGCTGGGCAAGGTGGCTTATGTCTGTAATCCCAGCACTTGGGAGGCCAAGGCCGGTGAACTGCCTGAGTTCACAGGTTCAAGACCAGCCTGAGCCAGAGTGAGAACCGGTCTCTAAAAAATGGCCAGACTATGGGCAGCACCTGTAGCTCAAAGGAGTAGGGCGCCAGCCCCATATACTGGAGGTGGTGGGAAAATAAATAAATTAAAAAAAAAAAAAAGTCAGGCCTTGTGGCAGGTGCCTGTAGTCTCAGCTGCCTGGGAGGCTGAGGCAAGAGGATCACTTGAACCCAAGAGTTTAAGGTTGCTGTGAATTAAGATGCCATGACACTCTATCAAGGGTAACCAAGTGAGACTCTGTCTCAAAAAAAAAGAATAGCATATTTAATCACTAATCTCTTTTAATAATTTTGCTTCCAAAAGGCCTTTACAGTTTTTTCAACCCTTGAATTTTTTTTTTTTTTTGAGACAGAATCTCACTTTGTCACACTGAATATAGTGCCATGAGGTCATAGCTAACAGCAACCTCAGTCTCTTGGGCTCCTGTAATCCTTCTGCCTCAGCCCCTTTAGTAGCTGGGACTACAGGTGGGAGCCTTCACCCCTAGCTAATTTTTCTATTTTTAGTACAGACCAGGTCTAGCGGTCTCTTGCTCAGGCTGGTCTCAAACTCCTAACCTCAAGTGATCCTCCTTCCTTGGCTTTCCAGAGTGCTAGGATTACAGGCCTGAAGAGTCTAGGTTTTTTTTTTTTTTTTAAACGGAGCCTCAAACTATCCCCCTGGGTAGAGTGCCATGGTATCACAGCTCATAGCAACCTCCAACTCCTGGGCTCAAGCGAATCTCCTGCCTCCGCCTCCCAAGTAGCTGGGACCACAGGCGCCTGCCACAACGTTGGCCCAGCCATTTTTTTTTTTTTTTTTTGGTTGCAGCCATCATTGTTGTTTGGCGGGCCTGGGCTGGGGATTCAAACCCGCCACCTTAGGTGTACGTGGCCCTTAGGTGTACGGGCTGGCGCCTTAGCCAATTGAGCCACAGGCACCGAGCCAAGAGTCTAGGTTTTAAATGAATAGTTCACATCATTTTTAAAAAATGTGCTTAGCCAGGCATTGTCACGGGTGTCTGCAGTCCCAGCTACTTGGGAGGCTGAGGCAAGAGAATCGCTTAAGCCCAAGAATTTGAGGTTACTGTGAGCTGTGATGCAACGGCACTCTACTGAGGGCGACATAGTGAGACTCTCAAAAAAAAAAAATCCTCAAATTGTGGGTGCTTGTATTGAAATTGATGCTTCATGAAAAACTGCGTGTCAGTTACTAACTGCAGCCACATTCATGGTGCCGTATAGTTTCATGAGTAGGTAATAGAGTGCTGGTCTGACTTTCGTAATGTGACGGTTGTTGTGACAGAAAAATGGCCAAATGTAAATGCCCAGTCAGAGTTTTCACTATGTGGCCCAGGCTGGAGTGCATGACCCCATTCACAAAGCATGGTGGTGGGGTACTATAGCCAGGCACTCTGGATAGTACTTGCTCCAGCCTCAGGCTCCTGAATAGCTAGGAATAACTACAAAGAAACAATTAAACACAAGTGACCTCAGTGTGTCATTGCTTATGGTGACAGTGTTTTCCATTTCAAAATGTTGTAGTTTTGGTAGCCAGGTGTGGTAGCATGCCTGTAATCCCAGCTACTTGGGAGGCTGATACAAGACGTTTGCTTAAGCCCAGGGGTCTGAGGTTGCTGTGAGCTATGATGAAGCCACTACACTCCAGCCCCTTACGACAGAGCCAGCCCTTGTCTCAAAAAGAAAAAAAAGTGTAGATTGACTTTAGTTAGCATATATTTAAGGAGACAATGAGACCAAATATTTAATATATGGTCTATACCAGAAGCACCACACTGTTGATATTTCTGTGGATAAAAAATGGAAAAGAAAATTGACCTGCTATTTTATTCTGAACAATTCCATTTTTCCCTGTTAAATATAGTTGCCTTAACTTTGTAGGTTTTCCCCAGATTACTGGACGTTGGCCTTTGAATATAAATTCAATTGCAGGTTTCAGAAATCTTTTGACCTGGAAAGCACAGAGGTCTAATTCCTTCCTCAGCTTAAGCGAAATATTAAATTATAGTAAAACCTTTGAGAGGAACAACATTAGAATATCTCAGTTCTATTCCTTGTATAGCGTAACGATTAACAAAGATGTATTGCAAAAGGTTTCGCAAGATCCTATATAAAAAGTTGCTTAATGTTACAAGCCAATGATTCTTGGGAGGGATGGGTTTCTGAAGCGGTCACTGCTTAGCTGGGCGGTGAGAAAGGCAGCCTTTTTCTGACCACTTTCCCAAGCAGGCGGGGATCCAAGTGCCTGAAAAGGCCAGGAGGTGGCCACAGGGTGAGCAGAAGGAAGGGGTCCTGGTTTAAGGAAACAGGCCTTGGCAGCCGCTTTGACCTGTAACCCTATCAAAACCAACACCACCATTTCTTTTATTCTTCTACCAGGCCTGCCCCTAGGACTACTGTTGGAGGAGCTGGAAGCCGCTCCTATTGCCCAGCGCCCAGGGCCTGACAGCTCGCTAGTAGGGCACCCCGCCTCCCAGCTCGGCTGCGCGCCTGCGCACCGGGGCCGAGCGCGCGAGTGTTCCTTCCCGGCCCCACGTTCCTCCCTTCCCCGCCCAGCCCGGCGCGCCTGCGCGCCTGCTGTGAGGAACTCGGTGTCTCGGCCTCTGCGGGGGGGAGGACGCGCGCGTGCCCGCGGCGAGGGGGAGGCGGCCAGGCGGCGGGAGGCGGGCCGCGCGCGCCGGTGGGAAGCGTCCGGCTGCCACAGCGCCAGCTCCGTCGTAGTCGCTGCCGCCCGGGTCCCGCTCGCCCCTCCTCCTGCTCCCCCCGCCCGCCTGCCCGCCGCTGCCCGGGCGCATGCGCTGCCGGAGCGCGAGGGTCGGCTTCGGGTGTGTGGTGGCGGCAGAGCGGAGCTGCGAGGCCCGAGAGTCAGAACCTGGGGGAGAGGGATGGTCTCTGCACGGGGGGGAGCCGGAGGAGCCGCCGCCGCTGCCGACGCCACCGCCGCAGCCGCCGCCGCCGTCGCCCCGGCGCCCGCCTCCCGGCGCTGACGGTCTCCTACGAAGCCGGCGAGGGGGAGCCAGCAACAGCGGTCGCCGGCACGCCACCCAGCATGGTCCGGGAAACCAGGCACCTCTGGGTGGGCAACTTACCGGAGAATGTACGGGAAGAGAAGATCATCGAGCATTTCAAACGGTGAGTGACACGAGGCCCGGGACCGCGCTCGGTCCTCGGGCGCCGCTTCCCTCTCCGGCCCGTTGCCGGCCCCTCCCCGAGCGCGGAACTGGTGAGGACGACCCCAGCCCCAGACCCACCGGCGGGTGCCGGGGGCGCGCGGGCTGCGCTCGCCGGCCGCTCGGCCCGCGTCGCGGAGTTGGGCCTCGGGTCTCTGCGGAGCCGGCCGCCCGGCGGCGGGAGGAGGCTGTGGCCCGGCCTCGGCGCGGCTAGCGCCGGGAGGGTGCCCTCGCGTCTGCCAGGGAGCCGGGGGCAGCCGCGCTCGCCGGCCGGGTCGCGTCCTTGCGCGCTGCTGCCCCGGCTCCGGACCCCGAGCCCGCCCGGCCAGCCCGGGAGTCCCGTTGCAGCCCCGCTCCGCTCCGGGAGCGCTCAGACATGTCTCTCTCCGGGAGGGTTTTGTGCGAGGGGGAAGGTGCAGAAACAGAAGTCTCGGTAAGGTAACGTAGGCACATCGCGGAACTGGGAGACACCGCGCGTTTCGGGGCCGCTCGCGGACCAGAAACTCCGTGGAAATAGCAAATGTCTCTCGGTCTTGCGGGGATGGACGCGCGGGTTTCGGCGCCCTGGCCGCCTCTGCTCCAGCGTCCCTGGTGGAGGGGGCTCAGAGGCCGCCCTGGCGTGGGGTCGCGCCGCCACCTTCAGATACTAGTGTGCCCCACCCCCGAATTCGTTAATTAGATGGCTAAAAAGAGGTGATGATTTTTAAACTTGTCTGAATATCTTTGTGAGTTGTAAGAATAAACGTTCTGGATACGCCTGGTCCACTACTGGCCAGCGCGTGTTTTCTTTGTGACATGACAGGCCTCGGTATAAAGCGCTCTGCGTGACGACGGGCTGGGATGGGGTGCAGATTGAGAAGGACCCTGGCACATCTGTGATCACCGGCGGAAGCGACTGTTTCTCCCGATATTTAAGACCCCGCAAGGGTTTAAGTTTGGCTGACTTTTAATTCCTCTTACTGCCTAGGGAGCGAGGGAAATTATGGGGCGTCCTTATTAGTGAGTCACCATGGGAAAAATAGATTGCGTCGCTCGTTCTGGAGCCGCTTGGAGGAGGAAATGGAAGCAGCGGCGGCGGCGCTCCCCTGTCTTTCAAATGGAGGATCATTGATTCTGTTGGTGGTTGCTGTTACTGGGGTATTAAATCCTCGCCCCTGGAGCGCGCGTCTGCGCGTGTCCGCGTGTGAAAAGGAGCCGGGAATAGTGAGGCCATTCATAACCTGCGGGAGCTGTCCTCGGCTGGCCGGGGGGAGGTGCGCTCTACCGCGGACTGTCCTGGTGTTTACTACGCTGTGCCTGAGAAACCAGCAAGGCGATGGCGGGGAGCAAAAATCCACCTCTGTGCCCCAGGAGAAAGGGGAGACCTCGGGCTGAATTGGGAAGCAGATGGGAACTTTCCCTTCTCGGCGGGGCTCCACCCCTTACCCGCCCCCAGTATCTACAGAGTTTTGGTGGAAAAATCGTTAGGTGCAGATTATTGGAGTGGAAAAACCACTTAGATGTGCTCACTTTAATCCCCTTGTGGACTTTCTCTGTAGGTCTCTGCTTGGGAAATTCGTATGCACCGACGTGCAAACATGTGCATTGCAGCATTCGCTTGCTCCTCTGTGTTCTTTGGCCAGACGTGTCATTTCGAATTATGCTGATTCCAGCGACATTGCATGCCTATGGCTGGGAGTTTGAGCCCTTTGCAAGATGAGGGTGCAGGGAGAAGAAAAAGCAAATCGTCCCGACACAGTTTTGGAAGGCTTTTTAGCGGATGGTGCTGCGGTCCGGCTTGTGTGAATGACTTTCTAAAATGGCGGCCAGGACCCACTTTATGTGGGAATCAGCAGAGCAGATCTCAGAATGCACAGAGGGAGGAGGGGGCGGAGGATGCGAGCTGCCTTGGAAAGCGGCTGTCTGGAGGAACCTTGCAGTATTAAAGATGGCTTAGCTGGCATTTTGCTCGCGACTGTGTTTAAGGGAGTATTTTACCTATTGCCGCGTTAAAGCAGATGCTACTGAGGAAAGCAGGTTACTGTAAAACTAGACAGACCGCGTGTCCCTGAAACTTTTATTTAAAGGTGTTTTTTTACATTTTTAAACACACGTATTTAGCTTTTGACTAGATAGCACATTTTTATGGCTCCAAAAAGTGTTAAAAGATATTCAGAGAGAGAGAGCTCCCCTTCACCCCAGCTTTGGGACTCCCATTTCCCACACTCAATCCCCCATCCCCCATTCTGGTAATCTGATTTCTGGTTTCTTATCTTTCTGCATTTACAAGAAATGTTCCTGCTGATCCAGCTGTGGAGCTAAATGGACTTTGTTTGGAAGAATGCAAGGCCTTTTATTCCTATTGTGGAATGTGTTTTGTAAAATGTGTGATTGCTGCTGGGAGGGAAAATAAATTTAAATAACAAGCGAAAAGAATAAAAAGGTGGTTGTACCGGAACGGTGGCTCTGCAAGAAAACTAAAGGGTATTCACTTCTTGTATCTTGAGGAAGTCAGAATGAAACAAACATGCAGTACCGCTCAATCTTAAAACTGAGCTTTAACTGCCTATTTTTACCCTTTTCCCTAGCTGATTATGTTAACTAATAACTGTTTTATGGGATTAAGAGGTGTACGCTGGGAATACATTATATAAAACGTTTTCAAGGTGAATGTTCTCTTAACAGTGGTGAAGCTTTTGTAGTAAGTATTTGGCTTTAAAAAAAATTTAGATAGCAGCTTTGGGGGCAGGGCAGGTTAAAGACATTTTGAGGGGAGAAAAGGTCAGATTCAATTTTACTTATTTATTTTTTATTCATATTTTGATCAGTGCTTGGTGGACGATAGATTCAGAGAAGGATGCTGATCCACTCGGTGCCAAAGAAAGACTAAATCCTTAAAATGTAATCAGAGCAGTTTTGAAGATTGCCTTTAACCTTCTTGCAGTAATAATAAATCTGTTGTTATCTTCATAGCTTTCATTATGCTAATTTAAAAAAATTAAATGAGAACTATTTCTGAATCGGTTTTAGTTAACAAAGATTCTTTACAGGGGCACAATAGAGAAAGTCCTTTCCTTTGTATGTTAGCTGGGTTGAAGGGGGAAGGGAGGAGTTATACAACAATTGGTTGCTGTCTTTCAGTTGTAAGAGGGAGAGAGGTGTGTGCAAAGGCAACTCCTTGATTTAGAATGAGCAAATGAATAGAAGAACCCTTTAAAGATTTAAACATTTTTTATACCTTTTCAGATTTTAAGTCCGTCACATATTTGGGTTCTTCCATCCCTCAATTTTAGAGACTAGGTTAAAGATTATGCAGAGGTGATATGAAGAAGACCCTTGTGTAAAAATTATGTCGAAAAATGAGATCCATTAAAAAATGTATTTAGTTATTGCTAATTTTAAATGTTTTATTATGGTGGTTTTCCTGAACTTAACTAGTGCAATGAATGTTACATTTTACATATATTTGGACAATATAGGATAATATGAAGTGTTTCCTTGTCTTTATTCTGTTACTAGAGATACTTTTAGACTTAAATAAATTTGACTGTTTAGCCCGTGCCATTGCTACATTGTTTCTTCATTTGAGAGCAGAGTCTCTTTGTAAGCTGTCTTTTATCAACCCTGAATGCTCCCAGTCTCATCAATGAAATAAAATCTGATTTTGAGTTTTCTTGAATGTTTTCATATTTGTTAGGCTTTTGCCATATTTTAAAAATAAAATTGAGAGTTTTCTTGAAATAGCATTAAAAATTAATACAGAAAGCTTAAAAGGTATTTTACTTCCTGAGAAGGATGCCTCTGGTGTGTGTAGGGGGGATAAAAGACTCACTGTGAGGAAGAATGATAATACGTGACCTGTGTAGAGGACACCTTTTCCAGCTAACTTTGTTGTAGACTCTTGATTGAGATTGCTTGGTATGCTTAGGAAGAGGTTTCAGGCTTGATTTCTAAGACATGTTGTTTTATTTTAATTATTTATTTTTTGAGACAGGGTCTCACTATGTTGCCCTCAATAGAGTGCTGTAGCATCATAGCTCACAGCAACCTCAAACTCTTAGGCTTAAGCAATTCTCTTGCCTCAGCATCCCAAGTAGCTGGGACTACAGGCGCCCACCACAACCCCCGGCTATTTTTTAGTTGCATTTGTCATTGTTGATTTTAGCTGGCCCTGGCTGGGTTTGAACCCATCAGCCTTGGTGTATGTGGCTGACACCCTACCCACTGAGGTATAGGGGTCTATAAGACATTTTACATTCTGTGAACACTAATGGTTTGGGAAAATTTACATAGAAGTTATAAAGAAGGGTGGCACCTGTGGCTCAAAGGAGTAGTAGGGCACCAACCCCATATACTGGAGGTGGCATGTTCAAACCCAGCCCTGGCCAAAAACTGCAAAACAAACAAACAAAAATATATATAAGAGAAGTTATAGAGAAAGAGGTAATGTGAGTGAAGGCTTTTCTAAATAGTTTTCCAAGTCTCACTATCGCTTTAGTTTGAAATATTGCTTAAATTGGCTCGGCGCCTGTGGCTCAATCGGCTAAGGCGCCAGCCACGTACACCTAAGGTGGCGGGTTTGAATCCCCAGCCCGGGCCCGCCAAACAACAATGATGGCTGCAACCAAAAAATGGCCGGGCGTTGTGGCAGGCGCCTG
>CAUYQV010151499.1:0-11684 GCA_963574575.1 Galagoides demidoff | reverse complement strand
GACTTTCTCTGTTTGTGCAGTACTGTTGCACTGAAGAGATGCAGTTAGGGGCCTCTGCTTCTTTCTCACATTCTGCTCTTCAAATTCTGCCTTCCTCTTGGTATGAGTCTTTGACTTGAGGTGGTCACTAATGGCAGACTTGCACACATGATTCAGAACCACATTGCAAGAAGTGCAGAAGAGTTTTCCTCCATCTTCGTGAAGCTCACCTCCAAACTCAGAGACTCGATCCAGGGGAGTCACATACAATACAGTCTTAGAACGGTTTCTAGCAGGTGGTGCTGTTATCACAAATCATTCCATTCTGACTTTGAATAAGATTCTGATTAGTTTCCAGTTTTTTTTTGTCTTGATATTCGGTAGTGAAAAGTCTCCAGTGCAAAACCAGAGATGCATCAAATCCTGGCACTTTCTGTTTGTTCAAACCTGGAGATACCTTCAAATCAGTTTTTCAACAAGTGGTGGTGGGGAAATAGTTTCTGGGCTTGCACCCTATCTTCCCTGCTGTGCTGGAAAGTCATGCCTTTACTGATTGAGCCCTGTGGTGGCCGCTGTGCACCACCCCCTTGGTTCCTTACCAGTTTTTTTTAGGTGCTGTTCTTGGGAAAAGAATTATGTTTTCACATACACAGATGCACACACACACACATGCACACTTGCTCATATCAGTTGATGAGTTTTCTGGGTCCTATCTTAATTTCTTCTTGGTCAATGTATCTGTTAATTATTAAACATATAATTGTGCTTTCCCTTAAATTATCCTCGCTCTCGAAGGTTATTGATGTGCGTATGGCGATCCTTGCTTTTTTTATGGAGTGTGACTAGGCATTTTAAAGCTCTCAGTCTTCAGAACCACCTGCCCCTGTCTTAACCACAGGCTCATCATTTTCCATTTTGGGCTCATATCCCATAGTAATCAAGGATTGGCTTGAAGACAATACTGGTATAGACCATCATTATGGGCACTAATACCATTCTCAAAATAAATGAAACAGGTGTCTAAATAGCCATAAAAACCTATGACTAAGCCATTGTGACTGTTGGGCCAAAATGGATCTCAAAGACAAAATAGGTGAAATTGGGCAATTTTTATGCAGAATCCTTGTAGGCATATTAGATACCTAACTTTCAGTTAAGAATTCCAAATACTTCTGTTTTCAGAGCTTTCATGTGTCTTTTAATATTGCTAGAGAATTAACTTACTTGAGTGGGGAAAACATAAATCTTTACATGACATACTTCATAGGAAAAGATGAAGCATAATTTGTTGATAATTCTCCAGTTGCAAAGGTAATTTCAAATCTGTTCATTTTCCAGTTATGGCAGTTATGGTAATAATGAGTTTCCCTACCCTACCCACAAGTAGTATGTCTTGTCTCATGGTACAATGAAATTGTGTCATGAAGTAAAATTTAGCCAGTCTTTGAGTTCTTAATACCCCTAATAGCATTATGAAATTTCCATAATATCCACAGATTATAGCTATATATTTTTCTCTTTGATTCTTCTCTTTTAGAAAAGAAAGATAAAAATGATGCAAGTGAGGCATTTATGGGGCTGTAAAATATCTTGAAATAAAACATTGTAAGTCAGACTCTAACACATAGGGGTGATAAGAAGATGTGGAAACACCAGTAGAGAATTTCATCAAAGATGCTATAAAATTTTAAAAAGGAGATGTTCAGTAGTGATGAATGCTTTACGAAAGACAGAAGGATTTTGAACACAGAATGGTTAAATGTGATACTGATAATAAAGACAATGGTTTCTAATTAAAACTGCTTCCGTTCTATCATTTTGATGGAATGATAATACTTAATGGACTTGAATTCTCAGAGTACTATTCCGTAGTTCAAATATGAAAGAAAACCTCATCTCTCTTCTTTTTAATAGGCTTAGTACAATATAAGTAGGCACAAATAACAAGAGCTTTGCAACATAGAGATTATTTTAAATGCTAATTATTTGATAATGCACTTTAATCAAAGCCTTTTATATATTTACATTTTACAGATATCTCTAAAATTCTATTAACTCTAATCCACGATACAAAGGGATCAGTCTCATCCAGCATTCAGAGGTGCAGTGCTCTAATGAAGTTTTCACTTAAGAATTTTTATACAAAACATGATAAAACACATTTAGCGATCTTTGTGCTTGTCGTGGATATTAACCAAAATCTGAGATTTATGTTGAAGCATGAAAACATTTTGTTAATTTTATGTCATTAAAAAAGAAAAAAAAGCCTCACTTCCATTTTAATCTTTCAAAACTGTTTTCCTGTACTTTCTACTGATTTTTCCTGTATCTTTACTCCAGCTAGCTTTCTTTCTTTCCTTTTATTTTTGTTTTCTCTTTTTCATCCTAAGAGCTTATTTCTGACCCTTTGGCAACATCAATATTTAAGCTTTTGTTATTTTTTTTGCATTTGTTTTTCTCTACTTTAGAACTATCTGCATATACTTCTTTTTTTCTTTCATTCCTTCCGCCATCTTTGATCCTTTATTGCTAGAGCCAGTGAACTGTGGTTTTTGTTGTAGCTTGCTTTTAACTTGAGCTGAAAAATCCTTGTATCTTTTCCCTTGTTCTATTCTAATCTTCTCCTATTTTGACTTCTTTTCTTTTCATTTCTCTATTTGTGTTATTGTTTCCTATCCTACTTTTTCCCACTTTGGAGATTGTTGATAGTTTTCTCTTTGGATTAGTAAAACTGAACTTTTTTTTTTTTAACTTCAGTGACATTGTGGGAGGGGATGGAAATGGTGAAGACAAGAGAACATTTTGCTTTTGTATCAAAATAAGTAGGCAGGAGTTATGGAAATGTCATTTGTCTCCTCTTTTCAGTAAGAGGTCAGAAGGGCTTTTAAGCCATATTAAACACTGGATATATAGTCTTTTCCCCCCAGTGTTTACTTCTTTTTATTTTATTCTTGGATATTGATCTTGGACTTTCAAGTTCTTTTTTGTTTGACTTGTTCTTCAATTTAAAGTCCTTTGTCAGTACAGCATACAATAAGCACTTTGTATGTATCATTTGAGTTAATTTGAGCTACTAATGTAGGGACTTACTTACCATCTAAATAAACACTCAGAACCCTGATTTCTGGAAGGGTAATGGCGATATCAAATTGGACCCACTGGGATGGAGTAAAGCCAGGGTCACTGAAATTTCTCTGAGGATACAGGTGGGATTACTTTTCTCACTCATAAATAACATTTGATATTTGCTAAGTTTTCTCAAGTAATAGGAGATCCCCAGGGGTGCTAAACTCATTAATACAAGCAGTATTGATTCTCTTGTATAAAAAACAAGTTAGCCACAATCATTTTGAGCAGCAAGTAATAGATAACAAGTTGTCCCAAATTATTTTGTAAATTATGTGTTTTTAAAAAGTGAAATGTGCACAGTTTTTTTTTTTTTTTTTTTTTTTTGCAGTATTAAGCTTTGCTTAAACCCAAGGGGTTGAAAAGAATGATAAGCATGTGTGTGTGTGTGTGAGAGAGAGAGAGAGAGAGAGAAGTCAAAATCTGGTAGGGCAAGAGGCTAAGTAGAAAGGTTGAGCTTAAGACATACTGGGAACCATCTGGGTTGTATAGGAGACTCAGTAGCTGCATTTCTCCCACTATTGACCGTCCCAGGGGGTGCGCAGAACCTGGAACAGATGTACGTGAGCTTTTTTTCGATACCTGAAAATCTACATCTGAGCTTTTGGGATACGTTATTGGTTTATGCTTTCAGTAGCTCAAGCAATTCAACTTGGCTTATATGTTTCTCATTTGCATTCTAAAAGTTATGTGGGATCATGTCCAGCAGAGTTTCTTTCATAAATTTATTTCTCAATCCCTTGATTACTTTCTTTGCCCTTTCTCCTGACTGTGACTTTGATTGCATTGATCATCTGGCTGCTTAAAATTCAAACAATTCAATTTGGGACAGGGCCCGGAACAAAAGCATGTTGGCTGCTTTATTCATTGTTGAAAGGAAGAATAACAAATTATCACATCATTACTGGCTTTGGCCAACAACAAACAAGGGGAAAAACTTCCAAGTCCCTTTACCTTGGTTTCATGTCCTGCTTTTCTCTCCTTCCCCTTATACATTATGTTTCTCCCTACCCCCCACCCCGAAAGATATGGGCCCATGGCTCCATCTATGGTGTAGCCAGAAAACCAAATTCCATGTGGTAAATTTATTCCTATGAAATAAGCGGAATGGCTTAAACTTTTAGTCTTCAAAAATTGAAGACTTAGTTGGGATAATTTTGATCGACTTAGTCCCTTTGGGGAAAACATCCATTATCTCAGATTTCTTCTCCATCTGCTCCGAGATGTCATGGGCAGGCCCGGGAGAGGAGCCTGTCTTTCATGACCTGCGTGGCATCCAGCGGCTCCTCCATCCCCACGACTTTGTCTTTGCTGTTCTGGAGTTGTTCCTCTTGCTGGCATTTGGGTGCTGATCAGCAGCTGCTGTAACTCGTGGTCTGGTTTCTCTCTCTTACCTAATGGAGTGGTATTTTCCGGCTGATTTTCCTCTCTGATCTCTGACAGAGTCCTCTGTTGCCTCCTAACCGAGGCGTCCCATCTTTTCTTTGCTGTTCAGGCCCCAGCCAGGGTATGGGCTCTGAACTCTGTTTTCTCTGCTGTTCTGCCATCTTAAAGCTTAGGTGGATCTTCCAGACGTGGTTTTTGAGGTCATTCAGCTCACACCCAGCTGCCACAGGGAGGGTGAGAGGATGGAGAAGACATGCATTCTTTTCGCCGCCTCTGCTTACAAGTGGCATAGATTGTTTCCACTTAATTTTATTGGTGAAAAAATGGGAATCTTAAGATCTGTGTCTGAATTTTCTGTCACTTAGCTCAGTATCCTTAGACAAGGTTTAGAATAGACAGTCCACTGGACTTGGTAGTATCTGAACGCCTTGATAGAATGTTTACATTATACAGTTTCAAAATTTTTTTGAGCTTTTGACCTTTCCTTTTAGTCTCGTAAAGTTCCCCATTACCTTTTCTGGGTTCCTACTTTGTTCCTGCCTCATAAAGACACAGAATAATTTTCTTTTTCTTTTGAGACAGAGTTTCACTCTGTTGCCCTCAGTAGAGTGCAGTGGTGTCACAGCTCACAGCAACCTCAAACTCTTGGGCTGTAGTTTAGCTGGCCTGGGCCAGGTTTGAAACAAAGAAATTTAGTGTATATGGCTGGGTGCTATAACCCCAGTGCTACAGGCACCAAGCCAAAACAGAATAATTTTCAGTAAGTGCTTTATTCAGCACCGTTCTTAGCATAGTGACTGGTGTATAGATACTCAGTAAGTATTTGTTGAATTAATGTCAGATAAACAAAAATTAGAAATGAAAAATCATACTTAGTCTTAGGTAAATAATTGTTATTAGTACTTTGGCATATCCTTTCCCTCAATATCCCTCTCTTTGAAATTATTTTATAGCAGTGGGTTTCAATTAGATATTTTCTCTCTTATTTAGGAATATTTTTAAACATCTTACCTTGTCAGTAAATATATATTTTTGTAATTTTTAATCAAAGTACAAATCCAATTTTAGCATGTGCTTATTGCCCCCTTGGGTGTGTCTAACATCATTTAATGGTTTTCTTGAATTTGGGGGTGTTCGGTCTTCCTGTTTTATAAGCAGAGCTTCACATAATATCCATGTAGGCACATTAAAAAAAACCTATGCTCATTCACTCATTTATTTAGGAAAAAAATACTTAGCAGTGGAATTTCTGAATCCAAGTGTTACTGGCCTCTGATTGGAGGTTTTTCCAAGTTCTTGGTGTTCCTTGGGAAAAGAATTTCAAGAACACGCCATAAACCAAGCCAACGGAGCTTAACAGAAAGCAAAAATCCTTCCTCTGGGAGGAAAGCCAGGAGCTACCCTGCGAGGGGGTTTCAGATCTTGTGTAATATTCCTACTCGAGAGCAGGAATATTCAAGGTCCAAAGGTTGGCTTTTACTAAGAATTTGGGTAGTAATTCATATAATTGGGTTCCCTCCCATTTTCAACTTTATATGGTTATCTTGAAATTGTCATGGTAATTTCAAGGGGGGAAATTGTTTGAAACCAGGATGTAAATGATACTGTAGTTAGCAAGAGTTTAGGTAAGGTGGCAGAGATAGCTGAAAAGCTGGTGAAAGCTGGTTCTTCCCTGTGGTTATCAGCCTTCTTGTTTAAGGGTTGTTTACCTCAATACCTGTATCAGATCTTCAAGCCTGACATCCAGTCTTAGTCCTGTTCTACTCCAACAAAAGGATATGCAAATTTTTTACTTACTCTAAGTTTTCAGGTTGTCCTTTGAGTTTTAATCTTCAGTTTGAAGAAATACCCACTTAGTAAAAGGAAGCTATAATTTTTGACTCACTAATTGGGAGAATCTATCCTATAGAAATAAATTTTTTTTTTTTTTTTTGAGACAGAGTGTCACTTTGTCACCCTTAGTAGAGTGCTGTGGCATCACAGCTCACAGAAACCTCAAACTCTTGGGCTTAAATGATTCTCTTGCCTCAGCCTCCCAAGTAGCTAGGACTACAGGTGCCCGCCACTATGCCCAGCTGTTTTTTGGTTGTAGTTGTTGTTTGGCAGGCCTGGCCTGGGCTGAATTCGAATCTGCCAGTTCTAGTGTATGTGGCTGGCACCCTAGCCGCTAAGCTACAGGTGCTGAGCCATAAAAGTCATTTTATGTAAACATATATATAACTATTTTGGGGGCTTATGGAAGCAAATAGTTGAAAACAATGTGAATGATTATAAATAAGAAAAAGTTTGAAAATAATGAGGATTATTCATGTTTAGTAATATCATGTAGCCATGGGTCTGTAAATAATAACCCACAGTAATGTCCATGAGGCTGAGGGAGAAATAAGACTTTAGAGTAATGTGTCTCCCTCCCTCCTTCCCTCCCTCCCTTCCTTCCTTCCTTCCTTCCTTCCTTCCTTCCTTCCTTCCTTCCTTCCTTCCTTCCTTCCTTCCTTCCTTTCTTCCTTCTTTCCTTCCTTCCTTCCTTCCTTCCTTTTGATACAGAGCCTGACTCAGTTACCCTTTGGAGAGTGCCATGGCAACAGAGCTCTTAGCAACCTCAAACTCTTAGACTCAGGTGATTCTCTTGCCTCAGCCTTCCAAGTAGCTGGGACTACAGGTGCCTGCCACAACTCCTGGCTAGTTTTTCTATTTTTAGTAGAGATGGGGTCTAGCTCTTGCTCAGGCTAGTCTTGAACCCCTGAGCCCAGGCAATCCACCTGCCTCCGCCTCCCAGAGTACTAGGATTATAGGCATGAGCTACCGTGCCCGGCCTTCATTTTTATTTTTGTAAAAACAGAAAGCAAACACACACACATATATGTATATACTCATACTTTACAGTGTCCATAAAGTTCATGTGCAATTTAAAAGCGTGTGGCATGGACATCTGGATGTATATGTTTTGTTTGTTTGAACTTAGTGAAAGGACACAGTCAGTTCTTAAAATTGCGTTGAGATAGTGTATATCTTAACATTATTTCATGTGTTACAATGAAAAAGTTTTGCTTTTATAATTAAAAGTTAATAAAAAAGACACAAAAAATCACAACCCTAATAAACCATTCTAACTTTTCTGCAAACCATGCTTTCTAAACTAGAGAGCTTTCTATAGTACTCAGAGGAATTTAAGTGCTTTGAAGAGTGTGCCCTGAACTCAGGATGACTTTTATGGCTGACTTAGTTGGCGTATTATTTTATACAAGGTAACAGCTAAAATATTGAGATTTCTCCAGTAATTGATGTTTTCAGGGGTAATCATCCTCAGAAGGCTGCCAAAAATATGGCCAGCTCATGTTCTGACCTGGTTCTTGTCAAACAACCAATTTTTCAGAAGAGGAAATAGAAGTTGAAATAGCAAAAGTGGATCAATTTAGGAAAATTGTTTTCAGAAATAACCTATACTTTTCTATTGGTAAGAGGAAGGGAAAATTTTTATAGAGGCTAAAAATACATAATCAAATAAGGGAGAAACAATAGGGGGTAGCTAAGTGTATGCTTCTGTTAAGTAGCTAGATGTATGGTGATTTTGGCTAAAATTTTGTCTTTCTGAGAGAGAGCAGTAAATATTAAAATCAAAAAGACTTCTGTATGTCTTAGAACCATGTAAGAATCATGTTAAGGGAGAAAGTTTAGGAATTTAGAGAACAAAGGTAAAATAAGCACTTTATTTGGAAAAGTAAAATTGGTTATTGTAGATGGAAAAAAATCTTGATCATTCAAAGCCCCTGAATAGAGATGGTGTGACTATGACTTAAATGTGATGGGTGATCGGTTTATAAATGTGCACTAATATATAGCTAGTGAAAAGAGAGTTCTTGGGAATTCAGACTAGATGAGCCAATCATGTTTGAGTTAAATTATGAATGCTAATCACAGATGTTAATCATAAGTGCTAACAAGCAAATACGCTTGTCAAACATTATTTAGATCAGGAATTTGAAAACTCTTTATGTTGATATTATTTTCATATGGGTATATATCGGATACCCATATGGACATTTTTACACAAAGCATATAGTATTCCTGGAAGAGTTTCAGAATTTAAACTCAACTGTCATTTTGACATAGGTCATAAATACGTCTGAAAGTGTAATGAATAAGCCAGCTTTTGTCATCAAAGAAGTTTAAAGCATTTTATTTGACATCAATGAAATTAAATGCTGAAATAGAAACCAAAATTTCCATGGTGGTCCTTGCTGACCACCACATATTTCAATGGGTAATTCTATGTATGATCTCTTTGCTCCCTGTTGGTGGGGTCAGTGTAAGTGCCAGATAACTCTGAAACAAACTTAAAAGTTTTCCTGGTGTAGCCCCAAAGTAACCGGCAAATATAGTTTTGCTACTGGGTGAGATGAGCACATAGCTAGCGTGGGAGGTGTAGTTTGCCCTGATTCGAGGGCTGTTGTGGACGATGGCTGGTCTGTGGAGCGTCTGGATTCTAAATCATCCCCACTGTACCTGCTCACTCAATCTCAAGGAGAGCATGTTTTTGCAGATTTCATCTCTGTACGCTGTGTCAGTATGCACCCTTTAAAACATTCATTTATTCAAGTTTATCTGTCTCAACTAACTGTTCATTTGTTTCTGTTGTGTTGGGAGTAATCTATCTCCAGGACTTGCTGTGTTATCTTGAATAATTGAGAACGTGCTGGTGGGCAGAGCCACACTGCTGCAGACGCTACAGCACAGCCTCCACGAGGTTTTCTTCACTTGTGTAAGATCGAAAGTGATTCCAGCCAGGTAGAAAAAATTACATGGAGGCTGTAATAGGCCCTTAGGAGGGGAGCCTGCTTCTACCGACACGAAGATGATTCATTTGAAAGGGATATATGCTAAAGCTTCCTTCAAGTCATTAGAGTGTTCTCCATCTTTTTCCCTATTCCGTCAGCTTTTAGTAGGAAATGTTAAGAGCTTTAGTTTTCTCATTTGTGAAATGAAGTAATAATACCTGTCCTCAATAATACAAATTTGTGAAGACTGAATAGAGGGAGGTAAAGGCACCTGTAGATTATAAATTCACACACTACTCTAAGGAATTGTTTCTTTATCATGTGGTCTTGCCATTTTATTACTTTTTATAACACCTTGAACTATATACTATTACTTGAAAACAACAACATAAAACCAACCATGGTTGGGGAACTTTGTTTTTGGAATTTTATTTCTAACTAACATAAACTTTTATTTATCCCTTTTTTAATTTTTCTTATGTAGTTAAGTCAGTTTATTAGTTACTCCTTTCCAATTCCGAAATCATCTTGCAGAATTAAGTAGTTGAGGCTTTGCAGAAATTGGGGAGTGTAAGGAATTGTAGATGAACGCCGGCTTCTTTGGGGTATGCACTTTATAAAGAAAAAGTTGTATTTTGCTCAGCATCAGTTAGTGATGCCTTGGAACTGGGTACTGGTCTCCCTAAAGCATCTCCACTGACCAAGAACCAGTGTTTCCCCGTAGCCATTTTTCCACAGAGCCAGAGCATGTGACCAGTCGCTGCTGCGGTTTCTTGAAGTGATCGCGTTTCACTGGTCTCATAAACACGTCTTGTAAAAGAAACAAGGTTGTCTTTTAAACTTGTGTTCCCATTTGACGAGACAAATAAAACCCAGTCTACCAGTCTACTTTCAAGACCTGATGGCCTAATAAGAAGTAAAAACTTCTCATTTTTGTAAAGAGAAATTTTGTATCAATTTGACAATCTTCACATAGAAGTATAATTTTTTTATGAAAGAAAAGAATTAGGATAGATAAATAGGCCATTTATTTGTTATCTTTGATTCAGAGGATTCTGTCTCATGGATCCAGTCAAACTGGGTATTTAAACCCCTTAATGAGGAGATACTTTTTAAATCCACTTTTTAATGCTTGTTTATTTTATTATACATATGTTAGAGCTTGCAGTGTTTGGTCTACTGTACATTACTATATATTTCATAGCTACCTACATCAGAAAAACAGATATTATTAAACTGATCTAGTTATTATTAAGTCAGTTATTATTAAACTGACTTCATTTTATCTTATATTCATAGGTCATTATTGTTCAAAGATGATAGAGACAGAGAGAAACCAATTATTTCATATGCTATATAATGAAAAAATATTTGTGCATCCCTTGTGTATGGAATAGGAAGAATCTATTTACATTTTTTTGTGTATACATGCGATGTGATCTAATAAATCTAGGCTGAATCTTGATTTTTTTTAATCAAATTCAATTTGGTGGACTGTTAACTAGGTCAGATTTCTCTAGACACGTGCTGGTCAGTATAATCGCCATTAGCTACACGTGGCTAGTGAGCACTTGAAATGTGTTTTAATTGTAAAATGTACACTGGAAAGAGTACAAAGATAATGTGAAACATTTTGTTAATAATTTTTATATTGATTACATGTTAGAATGACGTATTTTAGATATATTGGGTTAAGTAAAATGTATTAGTAAAATCAATTTCACTTTTTAAAAAACTTTTTCATGTGGTTGCTGGAAAATTTTAATTTACATATGAAGCTTATTATTTCTATAGCATAGCACTAACCTAAACAGCCTTGACCTACACGTATTATTTTTAGATCTTTCATCCTCTTCTTTGTCAAGTTACTATACTTCACTCCTGATTTTGAGGGCAATTTAAAAGGATCCACACTTTCTAGAAGCATTCATTCTTATTGTCTGAGATCAAAAATTTTATTAGAATTACTTCAAGAGTTTGCTTAAGAGGATTCACGTACAAAAAGCCAAATTTAAAATTTCTTTAGGTGTGTGAGCCTAAACCTTTGTGTCGTTTAGCTGTGTCTGTAAGGAGGCGCTCTTCCTAGGGCGAGGGCACCTCCTTGTGGAACATACTGCAAATAGCAGCTTATTCTGCTGTGGATTTTCAGATCTCGGAATTGGCAAATAATTTATTTCAAATGTTTGTAGGAAAAAAAAGAACTAAGAGTGACAGTAAAGATGCTCGCTTCCCTGCAGTGTCTCCTTTCCCAGGTGGAGCTCATCCCAGGGGGAGGGCTCAGTTTTCCGTAGCTGAAGCAATGCTGAGGTTGAGACATGTAATAAGGGCATTCTGATCTGCACTACTTTTTAAAAATGCAAAGCTCTCATTTGAGTTTTAGTTTTTCTTCCAAGAGTTTTCATCTGAGGTTTTTGTATT
>CAUYQV010151498.1:0-69170 GCA_963574575.1 Galagoides demidoff | reverse complement strand
TTTTTTTTTTTTTTTGGAGACGTAGCCTCAAGCTATCCCCCTGGGTAGAGTGCCATGGCATCACAGCTCACAGCAACCTCCAACTCCTGGGCTCAAGCGAGTCTCCTGCCTCCGCCTCCCAAGTAGCTGGGATCACAGGCGCCCACCACAATGCCCGGCCACTTTTTGGTTGCAGCCATCATTGTTGTTTGGCGGGCCCGGGCTGGGGATTCGAACCCGCCACCTTAGGTGTACGTGGCTGGCGCCTCAGCCGATTGAGCCACAGGCGCCGAGCCTGGACATTCCATTCTATGGAGCACGGGAGAAGTTAGGAATGGGAAGAGGGATTTATTCAAGAGTCATCTGCATCATGGGGACCAGTGAAGCTATGAGACAGTGATTATTCCCAGGACTGGAAGGAAGTGAGGAAACGTGGAGAGTTTGGATCAAACTCTGGAGGATTCTTTGGTTCAGGAGGAGAAAGAAAAGGCTGGAGAAAATGAAGTCAGATTTAGAGGGAAAACCTAAAGTCATGGATGCAAGGAAGGAGATAAGTCATTAACTCCTGGTACTTCACAGACAGAGGGAAATTTAAAGATTCAGAAAAGGGTGTTGTGTTTGGCCAGGAGATCACTAGGAATTTTAGAGAGCATCATTTGCAGTGAAGGGAGGGGGAACTTAGCCAGATTGTAGAGGGTTAAGGTGGGACTAGGTGGTGAAGGGTGGCTGAGACATGTACTCATTAGGAAGTCTGACAGAGGAGAGAGGTAGCCTGGGGGGTGGGGGGTTCTGGAACAACAGAAACTCCCATCCCCCCCGCAAAGTTAGGAAGACCTGTGGAGTGGAGCCTCTGCTCAACGCTGAACTCAGGTGTTGGCTGTTGTTTTAGTTTTCTCATTGTTTTGGCTCAAGTTTAAATAAGAAGTGAAAGGCCTACTAGTGCTCAAAAATGAGAGCGGGGGAGAGAGAGAGAAATGATGGAAAGGCCAATGGAGTTCTGGAATATTCCTGGAGAGCTAAGACTAACGGAGGGAACTAACCATGGAAGTAGTGAGTCAGAGAAAGCAGGCTGGCTAAAATGGAAGGAATGAGGGCTCTAGGATCAAACAGGCCTGGTTTGGGCTGGAGTTTGGACTGCTTATTACCTGTATTGCCCTAATCTCTCTGGGCTCATTTATCTGCAAAATGGTTTCCTAATTGGCAGGTTATTGTGGGGGTCCAAGGGGAGGGTACCTATAAAGTCTAACATGATCATAGACACTCAATAACGTCCCTTTTCTTGTTTTGCAGTTGCTCATAGGAAGGCATTATGATGTACTGGTAATTATTTTCGGATGGTGGAAAGAAAATAAATAATTTAATATTACTAGTCAAAATAGATCACTAAATATATAATTGTGTGAGGTTTTCCACAATTTGACATATTACCTTTAAAAAAAATTGCTCATTTATCTTCCAACTCAGAGCATAGTGAGGAAAGTGAGCTTTCCTGGAACTAGGAAGGTCTCATCCAGCAGATGATAGATAACCTCTTACATTTATGCCACAATTTATATTTTGTAAAACTGTTTTATAGTTTTGATTGTATTTGATTCTGATGATGAAGGGCAGGGTAGATGTTGTGATGCCTACTTTGCAAATGAAAAAGAAAAAAAAATATTTAGAAAAAGAAGCCACCAAGGGTCATCCAGCAGGTCATGCCAAACAAACTTCATTGTCTTTGAAAACAGACCTGCTAGATTAGGAAATGCCATGGGTAACATGTGCTTTGACATTAGAAGAACATTTGACAATCTCTTACACAGTCTTTGTGGGCCAGAGGAACTGTTTTCAGAAATTGGAAGCTTGTTAACTGGAAGAGGGAGGAGCTCCGAGCTGCAGAGGGGAGAATTAGCATCCATAGACAACATGATTAAGGGAAGCAGGTTTGGGTTCAACTCAAGACAAAATTTTCTAATGATTGAGCAGTTCAACAGTGAAACAGGCTCTTTTGTGAGGTTGTGATTTCCTTGCCCATAGAAAGGAATAATTTGCTATTTATTAAAGGTATTTTGGAGGGGATTGTGGAGGAAGGGAATGGAAATTTGGACATAGCAATAATCATGAGGATATTGATCGAACTCTTATTTCATTCCCACAACCCTGACAGGTAGGTGTTACCATCTCTATTTTGCAGATGAGTAAACTAAGACAGAGAGGTTAAGCGACTTGCCCCAAGTCACCCAACTGGTAAGTGGCAAAACCAAGACTCAGGCCCAATTCTTTTCTGGCCATCTTCATTTTCTCCCTTGTTCTCACCCTACGATTTCCTGATGGAAACACTCTCTGGTCCAGGATGGGTCCCTGAACAGTTTTGTTTCCCAAGGCTCTCAATTTGCTTTTGAGAAAACAGGCATATTGAGCTTCTTTCTTTCTGTCCTTCAGAAGGGTTATAGTAGCAGGGAGGTGTGGGGACTAAGCAATTTAACACTCTACTCCAGCAACTAATTTTTTTTTTTTTTTTTGAGACAGAGTCTCACTATGTCACCCTTGGTAGTTTGCCGTGGCATCACAGCTCACAGCAACCTCAAACTCTTGTGCTTAAGCAATTCTCTTGCCTCAGCCTTCCATGTAGCTGGAACTACAAGTGCCTGCCACAATGCCCAACTATTTTTGTTGTTGTTGTTGTAGTTGTCATTGTCGTTTGGCAGGCCCTGGCCAGGTTGGAATCTGCCAGCCCCAGTATATGTGGCTGGCGCCCTAACCAATGAGCTACGGGCGCTGATGTATTTTTTTTTTTAACTAAATTAACCTCATATTTTGATAGGTAATACATGTATGTGATACAAAATTCAAATTATACCATAAGGCGAGCAATGAGGATCAGGTTTTCCCCATACCTGTTCTCCAGCATCCACCCAATTTCCCTCCTAGGAGACTGTTACACTTTGAGTGTTTATGTTTCCTCAAAACACATATGCTGAAACCCTAACCCCCAATGTGATGGTTTTAGGAGGTGAGGAAGGTGATTAGGTCATGAGGTTGGAGCCCTCAGGAACGAACATCAGAAACCCCAGTTTCCCTCCTTCCATGATGTGGGAACACAACAAGCAGAAGGCCATCTGCAACCTGGGGAGGGCCAGCACCAGAAGCAGCTAGCCAGACTGGTACCCAGATCTGGCACTTAGAGCCTCCAGGAGTGTTCATATTAAATGTTTGTTGTTTAAGCCACCCAGTCTACAGCATTGTTATAGCAGCCTGAACTAAGATAAACAATGCCAACAATGTCTCATGCATCCTTCGTGAGATGTCTTTTCTGCACTTGTGTGAGCAGGAAATTGTTATCTATTTTTTTCATAATTGGTGGCTTTACACACGGTTCTACAACTTATGTCTTATACTTATTAATGGCTTTGTGTGAAGTTACCAATATTCTACTTTTTTGACCTACAAAATATATATTAGACATTCTTCAACATCAGCACATAAGAAGATGCTACAGGCTTGAGCTACTACTATTTCTGGCCTTTTTTTTTTTTTCCTGTTACTAACACACATACTCACAAATGCTAAGTTCTATATACTCCTATGTAACCAGCACCCAGATCAGTAATTAGAATATTATCAGCACCCAGAAGGCCCCTGGGTCCCCTTCCAGGCACTACCTGACTTTGAACTTTATATAAAGGAGTTGTCCAGTATGGACTCTTATGTGCCTAGATTTTTTTTTATTTGTTTGCCCAATAGTCCAATTTTGGAAGTCTCTTACTTTTTTTTTTTTTTTTAACCCTATTGGTGTTGTATTGATGGACCTAAAGGGTATTTATACTCTTTTGCTATTACAAACCATGAGAGAATGAACAATTTTGTAAATACAATAATTCTTAAAACAGGTTTTATGGGACATTTCAAACACATTTAGAGTAAATGAAACAGTATAATGGACACTCAGCTTCGACAACTATTGACATTCTGCTGTTCTTTCTTGTTTAGTGTAATGTATTTTCAAAGTGGGATTCCCCGCGGCCCCCCCCCCTCCCCGCCCATGCCTTTTGGCTCAGCGTGTATCAATGAGTAGCTGTGTGACCACAAGGAAGTTACCTAACCTCTCTTATCTCCCCCTCCAATAAACTGTTGATAATTCCTACCGTATAGAGCGGTGGTGAGGAGAGAGGACCTGGGTCAGGGCTTTTCAGTCAGATACAGGGCTGCGTTCAGGGCTCTAGCGAAAGCAGGTGGGAAAGAGAGGCGGGGACCGCAGCCAATCCAAATAGTTTGGAATGTCCAATACGATGAATGTAAAGGGTTTAGCATCATGTTTGAGCGTTTTTTCCACAATTCTGCTTTCCCAAACCGTCTCTTTCTCTCTTCAAACCACCTTTTCACTTGTTAAAGTCACTTTTGGGCCAAGAGACACCTTCTAATTAAAGCAAGAAAATGCCAGGAGGAGCCAGGGGATGCGGGCGGGGAGAGGAGTGAGCTCACTGCAGTTTGCACTGCACAAGCTCAAGTCTCAAATTCGCATCCGCGGGATTCCGTCCTCCTCCTTTCCCTCACCCCTTTGCTTCGGGAAGATCGAGAGTGTCCCAGCGCTTGCCCCAAGTCCCCATCAAACTTAAGTTCCTAGTCCCCGCAGCTGCGTCTGTCGTGAGTTCAAGTCACCCTCTTCTCGGAGGCTACAACTTCCCCGCCAGTCCGCGCCACGCCCGCGGCGTGAGCGCCCCTCCCCCGCGGCCACGCGGCCGGCCCCGCCCGCCCCGGCGGCCCCGCGCCCCCCGCACCCCCCGCGCCCCCGCCTGCACCCCGCCTCCGGCCGCAGCGTTCGCCCCGAGCGGGGCCGGGCAGGGCGCTCCCCCCAGCGCCGAGCTCTCGGCCCTGGCAGACGCCCCAAGATTGTTGTGAGGAGTCTAGCCAGTTGGTGAGCGCTGTAATCTGAACCAGCTGTGTCCAGACTGAGGCCCCATTTGCATTGTTTAACATACTTAGAAAATGAAGTGTTCATTTTTAACATTCCTCCTCCAATTGGTTTAATGCTGAATTACTGAAGAGGGCTAAGCAGAACCAGGTGCTCGCTCCGTGGCTCTCCAGTGACTCGGAGGACCCAGGCGCGTTCCCCGTGTCCTCCCCGCGACTCGCTGCCCCCTCTGGGATAAAATAGCGGCGAGCCCCGAGGGCCAGAGGAGGCCAGAGCGCAGGGTACTCCTCCCGGGTCCTGCCCGCCAGCTCGATCTTTTCCCCTTCGCTTCTGCTCCTTGCGCGCCTTGGACATGCCAGGATTAAAAAGGTAGGTTCTTAGCGCCGGACTTTCCTTTTCCAGGGTCTGGAAACCTTAGTCAAAATATGATGGGTGGAAAATGGCTATGGCTGGGATTCAGGCTGTGTCAGGATATTGGAAAAAGCATTAGCTAGTGATGCAATGATATTGTTAATTATAAAAAGCTGCGCCTCTGCAATTTCCATCTCGAAGCCTTCTTTTGGGAGTGGGTATTTTTTAACAGTTTCAGGAGTCAGCATCTGAGAGAGGGCTGCAAAAATTTCAGCGCTTCATTCCTGTCTTCTTTTAATTTTTTTTCGAGAAAGCGCACTAACTTCGTAAGCCGTTAAAAGTTTTTTTAAAAAAAATTTTTAATTTTGGGAGACCAATTACTAGTTCACTAGCAATTCTTAGCAATTATTCTGCTGCGTCGACTGTTGGACGAGCAAACCGGCTTGCTGAACATTTCAGGGCTGGATTTGCTCTATGTCTGTGTGGGATTCACAAAGGGCATGGGACCCAGAAGTTTCAAGCCAATGAGAAGAGGGGACTGCAGACAGAGATTCATGTAAGCAAATGTTTTGCTGTTCTTTAAGGAAATTGCAGTTCCAGTGGAGTAATCCTGAAACCTGGAAGAACTTTACCTAGATGGCATCTGCACAATCTTTATTCAGCCAACTCTTAAAAACGTTGCTGCTTTAAACAGATTAACTGTGTGTGTGTGTGTTTGTGTGCGCCCACGTGTGCATGCTGAAAACTAAGCTGTAGCAATGTCATTCTGGATTGGGGGCCAGCACTTCTCTGACAGTCCTGATGTTTGGTTGGTCTCCAGCTTTCCTTGTATTTTAGGCTGGCGCATGAAATGGGGGAACCTACCTGCTTTAGAAAGTTCCCGGGAACTCCAACCCTTCTCCCTTAATATCCCTGTAACTGGTTCAAGTTTGGAGTTTTCTAGGGCTCTTCATGACATGGTGCAGCCATGCGTGTATGTGCGATGCTGTGAGAGCATCAGTGCTTGGGTGTTATTTCATTTTAGGAAAACCTGCTCTATTAGCCTAGAACCTGTTTGGCACCCCATGACCCAATTGTGGCTCTTCCAGAAGGCTAGGCTTGAGGCAAGACGTGTCCTGGGGCTGCCGCTAGCCAAAGAGAATGAGAGAGTGAGGAATAGGGGGAGAAATGGGGTTAGCACGCCCTTTCCACTAGCTCTTGAAGTCCTCTGCATTGCAGTCAGCCTGTTCTGTCTCCAACATAAACGAGACAGGATTTTATAACCAACCGAAAGGGAACTTCATGTGAAGAAACAGGAAAACATTGAAATTCATAATATACAGACTGGAAAATAAATTTGTTATTGTTCTTTCATTCCTTCCAGATATAAATCTGGCTGTTGCAAATATCAAAAAGCCCTGGGATTTGGCTCTGCACTTTATAAGGTCAGAGCTGTCTCTAGTGTTCTAGAATCTGGCTCACACAGGCACTTAGATGAAATGAAAACTTGTGGATGGTCAGGGTCTTTATTCTTTGGACTGGGGACTAGATGAAGAAAATGGGCTTGCATCTCCTTGTACCACGTTAGGGCTGTGTGACCATTCTGAATGTCACCTTAACTCTGGCCCTCTGGTATCCAGGGTTGCTGAATCAGATGAGCCGTGTGTCGTGGACGTGGACGTGAGTGAGCTTTGCAATCTGTCAGATACTTTTTATAAGGGGAGGGATTATAATGTGGCAGTGCATGTTGGCAGCAACAGACCACTGAATCCAGCCAGGTCCCCAGGTCCACTGCCCTATTAAAGAAACCTTTAAGATCGCCTCCTCCTCCTCTGCTACCAGGAAGTCTTCTCTATCTATCCCTACTCCCCATCTTCCTATATGGCCCTCAATGGGTATTTCTCATTGCCCTTACCAAGGTCAGCTCCCCAGCCAGCTCTCTTGGGTTGTGATTGTTTCATAGTTTTGCAACTCTCTGCCTGATGTCCGTCCCTGCAAGCAGTAGTTGCTTGATTAAATCACTGCTGAACTGAGTAATAGCACTAAATAAAGCTCTATATGTGCATAGATTTGGCATTTTTTCCACCTTAACCATTTTTAAGTTTCCAGTGCAGCAGTGCTAAGTACATTCACATTACTGTGTCACCAGTCTCCAGATCGCTTTTCATCTTGCACAGCTGAATCTCTGCACTCATTAAACATTTCCCCATTTTCACCCTCCGCTTACCCCCGGCAACCACCATTCTACTTTCCATCTCTATAATTTTGACTACTCTAGGGACCTCACATAAGTGGACACATACAGTGTTTGTCTTTTTTTGTGAGTGGCTTGTTTCACTTACCGTAATGAGGTAAGTCCTCAAGGTTCGTCCATAACGTAGCATGCGTCAGGATTTCCTTCCTTTTGAAGGTTGAGTAATATTCCCTTCTGTGTTTGTACCACATGTTGTTTATCCATTCATCCTTTGGTGGACATTGGGATTGCATCCACCTTTAGGCGATTATAGATAATGCTACTCTAAATGTGGGTGTACAAATATCTGTTCAGGTCCCTACTTTCGATTTTTTGGGGGGCATACCTCTAAAAGTAGAATTGTTGGATCATGCGTTAATTCAATGTTTAATGTTTGGGAAGCTGTCATCCTATTTTCTCTAGAGGCTTTACCATTTTTACATTCCCATCAGTAGTGCACAAAGTTCCCAATTTCTCCACATGCTCCCTAACACTCATTATTTTCTGTTTTTTTTTTTTTTTGTTTGTTTTTTTAAGACAGAGCCTCAAGCTGTCGCCCTGGGTAGAGAGCTGTGGCATCACAGCTCACAGCAACCTCCAACTCCTGGGCTCAAGCAATTCTCCTGCCTCTGCCTCCCAAGTAGCTGGGACTACAGGTGCCTGCCACAACGCCTGGCTATTTTTTGGTTGCAGCTGTTATTGTTGTTTGGCAGGCCCAGGCTGGATTCGAACCAGCCAACTCAGGTGTATGTGGCTGGCGCCTTAGCCATTTGAGTCATAGGTGCCGAGCCTTTTTTTAATTTATTTTTTATTTTTTAATGGCCATCTTGATGGATGTGAAGTAGTTAGTATATAGAGTTTGCATTTTTTAAAAATTCAAGATAGGGTCTTGCTCTTTTACCCAGGCTAGAGTGCAGTGGCATCATTATAACACACTGCAGCCTCCAACTCCTGGGCTCAAGTGATCCTTCTGCCTTAGCTTCCCCATGTTACTGGGAGTACAGGTATGAGCTACCACATCTGGCTAGTTTTTCTTTTGTTTTTGAGTTTTTCTATTTTTCTCACTAAGTTGCTCAGGCTGGTCTCAAGTTCCTGAGCTCAAGCGATCCTCCTACCTTGGCCTCCTAGAGTGCTAGGATTATAGGCATGAGCCACCACACCCTGCCAAGCTTGTGTTTTTAAAGTATACTGGTGACCACAATTTTACTGGATAAAAGCTGTGAGTGATGAAGGGCAGAATCTCAGTCTCAGAGGGGGTTAGTGGTTTGTGAGAGGCAGAACCGGCCTGGCTCCTGGTTTCTCGGGGCCTCCTCCTAAGTTTCCTCCAGTGTATTCTTTTCTCCAGACTGTGCATGTTCCCTGGGTCCTCTTCTCCATCAGAGCCTGCTGACAGCAGTTCCCAAGCCCATCTGCTGATGGGAAGTTTTCATGCATGTGGACTTGAGGGCGCCCTACTCTGGTTAAGTGACTTCCTGCTGTACCTTTCTTCCTTGCTAATCCAAGTGCCTCATGTTCCACTTTCTTTTTCTTTCATCATTTGAGGACACAGTGGCTTATTCACTCTGTAATCATTTCAGGATAAAGATGTTCAAAACTCAAGCAAATCTTGCATAAGGGGGAAAGACCAAGTGATTGGTTAATATCATAGTGGCAGGTTTTAGGCCTATATATTTTTTAAAGGCAGCAAAACCCTTTAAGAAAAAATGTGATTGGCTCGGCACCTATGGCTCAAGTGGCTAAGGCGCCAGCCACATACACCTAAGGTGGCGGGTTCGAATCCAGCCTGGGCCTGCCAAACAACAATGACAGCTGCAACCAAAAAATAGCTGGGCGTTGTGGTGGGTGCCTGTGGTCCCAGCTACTTGGGAGGCTGAGGCAGGAGAATTGCTTGAGCCCAGGAGTTGGAGGTTGCTGTGAGCTGTGATGCCACAGCACTTTACCCAGGGGGACAGCTTGAAGCTCTGTCTCAAAAAAAAAAAGAAAGAAAAAGTGTTATCTAACACATTATCTCAATGAATGGAGTGAGTAGAAGAGTCATGGTTGTGTTTGGGGTGGTTGGGATATCTGCTATCCCCTAGGCCTCTCTGGAGTACGCCCTGCCCCATACAAGTACATGGTGAAGTCACGGTTATAAACGCATGGGCAGCAGGAGAGCCCTGTGTCCCCCAGACCGAAATATATCTTGGGCATTTACATTCGACTTCTCACCTCCACAGGATACTCACCATTACCATTCTGGCTCTCTGTCTTCCAAGTCCTGGGAATGCACAGGTAAGATTTTAATTTTTTTGATTATCTAGAAGTGTATTAAAAACTAGGATGAGGGAGTCCCGCCGTGTGTTTTAGAACCTAGGTTTGTGAGGCTGGGCGCAGTGGCTCATGCCTGTAATCTTAGTACTTTGGGAGGCCAAGGTAGGTGGATTGCTTGAGCTTAGGAGTTCAAGACCAGCCTGAGCCAGAGCAGGACCCTGTCTCTACTAAAATTAGAAAAACTAGCTGGGTGTTGTGGCAGGCATCTATAGTTCCAGCTACTCGGGAGGCTGAGGCAAGAGTATCGCTTGAGCCCAAGAATTTGAGGTTGCTGTGAGGTATGATGCCACAGCACTCCACTGAGGGTGAGAAAGAGACTGTATCTCCAAAAAAAAAAAAAAAAATCTCGGCTTGTGGAGGTGGGGGGCTTTATAGTTTACCTAATTTGAGCCCTTGATTGCACATTACACTTGGGGAAGTTGATACTTGGACCAGGTGATGTAATTTACCAGTGACAGAGCTGGCACTCAATCTCAGTGTCTTGACTCCCCCATCCAAGACTCTAATTTTAATCAGATCATACTGCCTTATTTATGTCCCAAAGAGGGCCTTGATTTATCTGCAGTGTTAAAAACTAAAATGTGCTCTAGTGTTTCTGGGCAATAGTTCCCCTGAGATGTCTGCATGTGGCTCAGGAAAGAAATGAGAGAAGCCCCACCTTTGAGCGGGGCTGGGGGCTACAGGCCAGAAAGTATTTTCTTGCTTTACATTAGGAATTTTGAAACATATTCAGGCCACTGGAGATGAGACGGATCTTGGGAAGAGTAGTAAAGAATTTTAGACCTTGGAGCGACCTTGGAGTCTTCTAACCCAGCCTTGTGGTGTACAGATAAGGACATGTAGGCACAGAGAGGGCAGTGGTTACAGGACTGTGTACTGTGCACTTCAGGCACATGGTAACCTGTGTTAGCATGCAGTCCTTACAACCACTTAGGACTAAGTAGGTACTATCACCGCTACTTTACAGATGGGGAAACTGAGGCATGGAAAAGTTATGCTGCAGCAGGAGCTAGTGTGAGAATTTGAAGCGAGGCAGTCTAGCAGAGTTGAACCCATGCCAACTTTTAGTTGGAGAGCCTAGGCTGGAACCCAAGTCTCCTGATGTACGGAACTTTCTGGCAAGCCTCCTGGCTTGTCTGCTCCATTTCCTTTGCCCCAAGGCCCCGGGACACCTGAACCCTCTCCTGGGAATGCAGGCCAAATCCATCATCTCCACAAATCAACCTGCAGCTCAGGGAAGTGCAACCTCTGAAGCCGTGGGGAGAGCCAGGGCAGGAGCTCCCACAGCCAGAAGCACACCTGCTGGGCTTATTCCTGTAAGATGTCAGGCTCCAGGGCTTTCCTAATCATCGACCCCCAAGACAGCTTTTTAAAGTGTGTAAAGTTGTAGCTCAGGTTGTGTGTAAAACGGACAAACTCTGGAACTGTCAAGATCTCTCTCTTTATGGAAGGACCTTTGTGTAATTGTCTTGCTAAGGTTGTCATGCAGGAATTTCTCCCAATTCTGTTTTTCTTAGAAAACTGACTGTATCTGCTGTTTAGTTTTAGGTAGAAGATTTTAGGGGACAAAGAATTCACTTTGGATGTTCTAAAGTTGAGGCTACACAGCACCTAAAGGAAGAGTGTCATTGTCCTTAAAAGCAGCCGTGTTCATTCCCAGAAAGGAGATGGGGCAGGCTGCACTGGGCACTTCACATGTGATTATGATCACTTTTCAGAGCATTCACCCTGATAACCGTCTGCTTAAAATGGGGGATATGAAGAAATGGTGCATGGAGTTTAACAAGTAATGCTAAGTGTAAAATAATTAAATAAAAATGAAAAAAATGAATAGGGGTGATAATACAGGTTATGGTATCGTGGATGCCTTTTCTCTTTATTACATTTTCCCAACTTTCTGTGATGTAGCTGTATGACTTTATAGTAAAAAAGAAGTGAAATGACCGTGCCTGTTTCTTCTCTCTCCTTTCCTGCAGGCACAGTGCACTAATGGCTTTGACCTGGACCGCCAGTCAGGACAGTGTTTAGGTATGAGCCACTGAACATCCTTCACTGGGGTGGGGGTGTTCAGCCCAGTTGTAGGGTTGTTTTTTTCTCAACTATTGCTCAGTCTCATCAAATCTTTATTAGCTTTGCCCATGGGAGGACACAGGGTCAAGAAATGATTGAAGCCAGTCATGCCCTTCTATCCATCACTTCATTTTGCCTGGCACTGTGAGGAGTCTAAAGAGCTTTCCATCTGTGTGAGTTTCCTAGGGCTCCTGTAACAAATTACTCCAAACTTTACTGTTTTAAACAACATAAATTATCACCAGTTCTCTCGGTCAGAAGTCCAACATGGGTCTCTGCCAGAATAAAATCAAGGTGTCATCAGGGCTATGTTCCTTTCTGACGTCTCCAGGGGAGACTGCATTTCCTTGCTCATGTGGGTTCTTGCAGAGTTTAGATTCTTGTGGTTGTAGTACTGAGGTTCCCATTCCTGGCTGGCTTCCAGTGGAGCACCATTCTCAACTTCTGGTCATAGCCCTTATTTCCTGTTGATGACCTTTCCTCTATCCTCAAAGCTAGCACAGCAAGTCAAGTGCCTTTTATACTTGGAATCTCTTATTTTTCTGTTGTACCATCTCTCTGACCCTCTTCTTCTTCTACTTTTAAAGACTCATGTGAATACCTTGGATCTACCCAGACAATCCAGGATGATCTAGCTGCTACTTTAATTCCCCTTTGCTGTATAACCTAACATATCTATCTTCATCTTCTGAGGATTAGGAAGAGGACATTCTGTGGGGCAAAGGAGGCCTTCTCTCAGCACACATGCAGTGGGAAAGATTAGCTTAGACATTATGAATTTAGAGCTAGGTGGTAGAATAAAGTAATCGCCAAGTGGAAGTGAAAACTGTGGACCTACAAAAGAAGAAGAGAGAGTAATGCTTTATTCCAGGCTTAAAAAAGAAAGTATTGATGGGGGTCACATTGAATTGGGTGTTGAAGGATGAATGGGATACTGAGAAATGTCATTCCAGGTAGAAAGAATAGGGTGGAAAGAATGTTCAGGGTATAGAATAGTTTATTGTGGTTGAGCATAGGGTATGTCTTGCTCTTGGGGAGGTATTTAGCTTTTAAATTATATTTGCTTTAGTCCAAACATTAATCTTCCCTGAGCTCACATCAGCAGTGTACCAGAGGGGAGATAGATGGTCTGAAAACAACAAGTGGCAAGGAATAAAGTCCTGCCCTGGGAAATCTGGAAATTTAGGTCCACTTGATTTAAAGTAAGGGTCTTTGATTTGAAGATGTGACAAGGGAATGAAAGAGAAGGTAGTGTTCTTTTCTGGCCCACACATCTGAATGACAGTTTTAGGCTTCAAGCTGGAGCATAGGCTGTTGCATCCTGAACCTGGATATTCCCTTCCCAAGTTTCTCAGATGAGATGGGCGTGAGCTATCAGGAGGCAGGCATCTCTTCCTCAGCCTTAAGTCTCACATAGAGCAGGCTCCAAGGCTGGTGAGAGGGCCCAGGATCTGGAATCAGGTCTGCTGCTTGCTGGTGCCAGAGTTCAGGCTTTTCCTAGGCCCACCCTAACAAGAGAACACCTCCCCGCCCCAGGTTTAGCAGGCACAGCACCAGCCAGGCTGGAAATGGGCCCTGTTGCCTGGCACAGCATGAGCTGACATTAAAACAAGTCTCTGCTTTCTTACTAGCTCTCAGCCAAGCCTTGTCTTACTGATGCAAGGGACTCTTTCTACCTGGCCCAGCTGTTATTTGGAGTAGACGTGGGAGTAATTCTTAGGCCTGTCCTAGTCCAGAGGGTAGTGTGTGCACACAGAGTACATGACATGTTTTTAGATGGTATGTCCACAGGTAAACACTTTATTTTAATAATTATATATTTATTTATGATAATTGAGAGTGCTTTTCATTTGCTGTAGTCATGTAAGATTAAAAAACCCACTTACTTGGATTTCAAATGCGGGCTCATTTGAAAGTATTAAGCAAATGATACTATGGGTTTCTATTTTCTGTTGCTTATAACAGAATACCTGAAACTGGGTAATTTATAAAGAAAAGAAATTTATTTGCTACAATTATGGAGGCTGTGAAGCCCCAGATCAAAGTGCTGCACTTGGTGAGGGCCTTCTTGCTAATGGGGCCTCTGCAGAGTCCCAAAGTGGCCCAGGACATCACGTGGAGAGGGGCCTGAGCATACTAGCTCAGGTCTCTCTTTCTATTCTTGTAAAGCCACCAGTCCCATGCCCAGGATAACACGTTCATCCATTAATCCATGACTAGATTAGTCCATTAATAAGGGCGTAGCCCTCATGACCTAATCACTTTTTAAAAGTTCTGCCTCTCAATATTGCCATATTGGGGATTAAGTTTCAATATAAGTTTAGGAGGGGACATTCAAACCACAGCAAGGTTTTTGTGGATATGGTCAGTATCATGGTGCTGGTATTTGAAAGGCTGGTGCTTGGGTGATGCTGGTCACTTTGATTCAGTTCACGCAATGGTGAGCTGGGAACTCTCTAGGTGTTTGAGAGCGGATGCTGGTGAAATATGTTTAGGGGTCCTTTGTGCCATTCCTGGTACAAAGCTCTGCTTAAATATGCCCCATGCACAACATGCGTAGGGGTCACTAATGCTCATCCTTTCTCGGGCCTTGCAGATATCGATGAGTGCCGGACCATCCCTGAGGCCTGTCGAGGAGACATGATGTGTGTTAACCAAAATGGCGGGTATTTATGCATCCCCCGAACAAACCCGGTGTATCGAGGGCCCTACTCGAACCCTTATTCGAACCCCTACTCAGGTCCATACCCAGCAGCTGCCCCTCCACTGCCAGCTCCAAACTACCCCACGATCTCAAGACCTCTCATATGCCGCTTTGGATACCAGATGGATGAAAGCAACCAGTGTGTGGGTGAGTGGCTCGGCTTTTTTCCTCCTCTTCTCGTGCTTGTTGAAGACACTGTCTGAATCTAGCAAGTCCACCCCAAATGGGTTGTTAGCTACCATTCACTGCCCCTGCAAAGCAATGTCTCACTTTCTACATAGTCTTCACTTCCAGCAACTTGTATCTCTGGATTCATGCCAACCTAGGGAGGTTAGTTTGCTATTTCATTCACAGTTCCCCAGCAAGTCAATTTGGTTTTTTCTTTATTTTCTCTCTCTCTCTCATCTATAGATTTTAAAATGAGCTCATATTTTCTTAATTAAATAATGAATGCACTTAGTCAAACTTAGTAGTAAGTGAATGCCAGAGAGAAGATCTGGGAAGGACCAGAGCTCTGCATTCAACACCCCTCACCCATGAGGGTCAAGGCTGACTGTTCTGGGAAGAAAATAGGTTACTTGGGTAGGAACTAATGTTCTTTTGGCCAAAAGGAGGGGCTTCTCAGATGGGAACGCATAGCAAGAGTAGAACTCTGGGAAGAAGGAGACATACTATGTCCTGAGCTGCAAAGGAATTGGCAAGGGGGGCAGCGTGGCCAGTGTCCCAGAGAGTTTTAGGTTTTGTTGGCCAGTGTGGCCTTCTGAGTTACCTGTGATCCTCCCTGGTCTCTTTGGCTAGGGTCAGACCAAAACCTTGTAACTGTCTTCAGCTTGGTTCTAAACTTTTTTGATTGTGCACCCTATCTGCAAAAATTTTTTGAGCCTGGACCTCCATGACACAGATATTTACAAATTACATCCCCTGTCACACTAATGGTTTGAGGAGTATAAGGCTCACATATGAAATAGGAAATTTTAAAGGAAGTGATAAAAGTAAAAATGAATTGAAGTTCTCATCTTTTCTTCCTATAGCCTGTAAGTTTGGGAGACCATTGGTATACATGGTAAGATATTTGTTGGTTCCATTTCAGGGCTCTGGAGTGTTGAGCTGTAACCAACTCTAAGAGAGGCTGTGTTGATTATAACATCTTCTATATGCTTGTGGGAAGGACTGTGCATTTCCATTAGAACACATGTAACAAACATGCAAACAAGTATGCTTGACAGCTACAAGGGAAAATTGGATGCACCTAAGCCCAAGCTTCAACATTCTTACTGGGCTCAAAAGGTGGGGTGGAGAGTATGTGTATGTGTGAATGAGAGGGAAGAGAGAGGGAGATGGGGGAAGTGGGGAGCTGGTTGATGTTTTCCTTGAATATGGATGGGGTACAAAGGTAAAGAGGGTGGCACAGTCAAGCCATGTACAGGCTTTGGTAGGGAAGATGATGACATGCTTCCTTACAACAAGCAGCAGAACAATAGACCATTGCAATTGGAAGGGACTTTTTACCAACATTTAACTTCAGCCTTTTCATCTTATAGAAAGGGCAATGTTAACCCCAACCACAGGAGATCACAGAGGTAAACTATGAGTCCCGCTCCTCTGACTTCTCCCATCTGTGATTTCCTAACTATATGACATGACCTCTCTCAACTGGTAGGAAGAAATGGCCCTTAAAGAAAATGCAGAAATAGAGAAGTGCAGTGGGAGCAGGTGGGGCTGCTCTTCCAGGGGGTCGTGTGGCAGGTGGCTGAGCAGAGAGGCCAGCCCTGCATATGCACACCTTGGGGTGAGGAGAGGGTGTAATGATACTTCCAAGGCACTCCAGGTTTTGGGGAGGGGTCCCCAATGAGCTGTGGCATAGGCATCTCTTGCTGACGTCTTAGGCCACTCCGCAGGTCCCTTTGCAGAACAGCTGGGAACAGCTGCAGGGCTCTACGAAGTGTCCCTCTCCCTCCTTCAGACCTCTTTCTGGGGTCCCAACGCCCCTGACAATGAGGACCTGGCTGGGAAACCTACTCACCCCTGGTCCCTCTGACGTCATGCCTTTTATGGCTCTGGACCTGTCACACGGGAGATGCGGAGGCTTCATAATGGCCCTTTTGTAAGAAGAATACAATCCAGGAACCCTAGTGAGGACTGGCACCCGGCCCATCCATTTCCAAAAAGTACAGCATTATGCATTCATAAGTCCCAAGTTCTTTCTAACTTCCCCTCACTCCACCCCATGGTTTCCTGATTTACAGAGGGCTTTCAAATAGACCCTCGAGGAGGTCTCTCTGGGCATTGTAAGAGGAGGCATGGGAGGTGGGAAGAGAAGGGATGGGGAAGGGAGGCCCTTTCTACCCACTGTTCCTTCCAGGAACTGGGAGGGTCTGGGGGTGGGCCTGGGAACAGGCAAAAAAGGGAAGCAAGGCATGGTGACAGAAGAGGAGGAAACCAGAGGGGAGATTGCTGAGAAAGACAAGGAGATGAGTCTGGAGTTGTCACCGCCCAGAGAAGGAGAATGTGGGTGTTTTCTGGAGCACAGCTCTGATCCTGTGAGGAAGTATCGCGTGAGCACTGTGTACGTTGGGGAGAATCAGGAAATATTTCTGAAACTTTATTACTCTAGAGAGGTGGCAACATCTCCAAACGAGTCTCATCCCCCTCCTCATCAAAATAAAAAAAATAACAGTAATAGCAGCAGCAGTGATAATATCCAGCACTTGGATGGTGCCTGCATGCCAGGATCACTAAATGAATTAATGCCCTTGATCCTCATAACAACCTGGTGAAGTAGACCGGTTTCACCCACAAGGAAGCTGAGGCACAGAGAAGCTAAGAAACCTGTCCATGCTCACACAGCCAGCGAGATGCCAAACCAGGATTTGAACTGTTTGAGCTCTGGGTAAGGAGATTGAGGCTCAGTAAAATAAAGTTTGTTCAAGTTCTCTCTCAGAGTCAGTATGGAAGCCAGATTAAAAATAAGGTCCCTGGCTCAGCGTCTGTGCACCGTGGTTACCGTGCCAGCCATGTAACCGGGTTTGAGCCTGGCACTGGCCAGCTAAACAACAATGAAAAACTGCAACAAAAAAAAAATAGCTGAGTGTTGTGGCGGGTGCTCGTAATCCCAGTTGCTTGGGAGGCTGAGGCAAGAGAATCACTTGGGCCCAAGAGTTGGAGGTTGCTGTGAGCTGTGACGCTATAGCACTCTATCGAGCATGTTATACTGAGACTCTGACTCAAGAAAAAGGAAAAAAAAAAAAAAACCAAGGTCCTTTCTCTCTTTCTCTCTCTCTTTAAGGACAGTTTCTGCTGTGTAAAATTTTGAACCCAGACAATAATAGAAAGACCATGATGGATGCTTAGCTCCTTACTATCCAGCTTTAGGAGTTAACTGACACGGGCACAAAAATTTCCTTTTTTTTTTAACCCTCCATTCAGTGCATTGATTTAAAGCAAATCTCAGACATCATAAAATTTCATCCTAAATAATTCAGTTATCTTTAAGAGATAAAGATTCTTTACAAAAAATCTGATAAACATCCCCCCCAACCACATTACCATTATCAAACTTCCATAAGCCAACCATAATCCCTTTTTATCATTAAATATCCAGGTAATATTCAGATTTTCCTGGTTGTCTCATGAATGCCTTGTAATCTCACAAATGGTAAGAAGAATTGCTGCAGCTCCTGGCATAACAAGGCTCCAGCAAAAAGCTGCTTTTTCAGCCACAAAGAATTTCACAAATGTTAGTTACTCTCAGAGCCCCTAAATTTGCCACGGGGCCAGGTCGGTTAGCAAAACCAGAACTTGGAATGTCCACCCAGAGCGATGACAAGTTCAGCCCCAAAGCATGTGGAACCATCTCAACAGCCTTTTTTCTATTGGTTTGTTTGAATCGATTCAATCAAACAAAGCCTACAAATTGCATTGGTTAACAAGTCTCTTAAATGTCCCTTGGTCTTTATTGTTTCCCTTGCTCCTCACGTGTTGGAAAGGCTGAGGTCTGTGTCCTGCAGAATTTCCTACATTTGGGATTTGGCTGATTGCACTCCTGTGGTAGCCTCTAACTTATTCCTTCCTCCCCTATAATTTTATGTAAACTCCCAGTAGATCTAGAGACTTGATTTATTTGAGGTTTAATTTGGGGGGCAAACCACCTTGTAGATGACATCCTTGATCTTTTGCTCTCTCCACACCCTAGTTTCTTCTCCTAAAGTATAAGAGAGTCTTCCTTGAGGAAGAAATGGGTACCCTCCCTTTCACTGTGGTTTACTTTTTCTAGGCTTTGGGCCTACTTCTCAGGAACAGCCTCCTCCTTTTTGCACAAGCTGGGGAGGGCCAGTTCAGCACGTGGGTCCCCAGTACCTCTGAGTGTCTTTCTTGACTTCTCTGTTTTTGGCTTCTACTTTGGAGGTGACAAGACCTTTCTCCTTCTGAAACAAAGTTTGTTTGGCCTTAGGCTCAAGTCCACAAGCTCCTAGATAAAAAGTTGGATTGGTTGGGACCTTTTTTCAGACAGGATAAGTAGTGACCCAAGAATTACAGTGTATAAGCCAAGCAAATTTTGTGTCATTCAGAAAACTGGCATCTTGGATGAAAGCGTTGAGCTATAGGGCAGCCTCTGCCAGGGTTGATGGGACTCATGGGTGGTTGGAATGTGTCACCCAGATTTTGGACATTTGGGAGATCTGGTGACCAGATTCTCAGGGGAGGGAGAGCCAGGCAGACATGGTCAACTGGTGAGGAAGGGCTGCTGGAGACCCATCCAGAACACAGATAGAAGGCAGACATGCACACACGCACACGGACACGTGCGCGCACACACACACACACACACACACACTTCTGTGCTGGCCTAATAGATACAAATAGACATCCTCAAGAAGGATGGTTGAGGTTGAAGATGGTGTGTGCTGAAGGCCCAGGGTGTGGCATGAGCCTGCTGAGGCACCTGTGATATGGGCCTGCGTTTGAGACTTTCCTCTCATGGCATGCTGCCGCTGAGACCTGGTCCCAGCAATAGGCTGCCACTTGTCTCTTCATGCTCATCCCCTGTGGGGCTCATCTTGTCATCACTCTGGGTGAACATCCCAAGTTCTGACTTAGCTAACTGACCAGGATGAATGGCAAATTTAGGGGGCCCCATGAATAATTAGAGTTCATGAAATGTTTGGAGCTGAGAAAGCAGCCTTTTGCTAAAGACCTGTACTCTGGAGACTGCAGGGATTCTTCTGACCATTTGTGAAATTATAAGCAATGTCTTTATTCTTTCTTCTGGCCTGGGATATTTATGTTTAATCAGAGTGCTCAAACAGGCAGAGAGCAATACATGTGGATCCTTTTGGAAGATGGATGGTGTGGGCCTGAGGCTTTCTCTTGAGTTATTTTTCCTGAAAGCCAGCCAATATGTAGTCAAGTGATGTTGACAGAGTGCTCATTGGTGCCAGGCTCTGGCCTAGGCACTTAGGAGGACATGGAGTTCGGATGCAGCCCTGGGCTCTCTCTAGAGCATGTGGTCAAAGAAAAGTGATTAAACACAAAACAGCAACTGAAATTCAAGGTGGACTCTGATAAGTTTTCAAGATGGTACAAAGAGAATGGAGAGATAGGAAGGCTCTGGAGTGGAGGGGCCTTGATTCTCACCTTGGTTTGGTCACCTTTACCTGTGAGACCTGGGGCTTGATTTCTTCATCTGTAATATGGGTATAACAATGCCTGTCTCACAGATAACACATATGAGCACCTTGTTTGGTGTCTGTACAGAATTATGACATAGTAAATGTAAATTGGGAAGGATTTTTTGAGGAGGCTGCTAAGGTGTTGGAATAATGACCCATGGAAAGATTTGGAGTCTGAAGATGCATTGAAGGCCTAATTCTTTAACACTTTTAAAATGACCTAAAATTGAGCTCAGTACACACCTACCTTTCAGTCCTCTTGGGTCTTCGCCCAGCCAAGTCTTGATGAGGCTTCGCTCAGAATCTACTTGGAGATGCCAGCAAAGTCTGGGTTTATTTATTGTAAAACAGAACAGTGGGAAGTCAGTCCAATGTGGTGAGTGGATAAGACAAGGCCAAGAGCATGTAGGAACCTCAGCCCTCAGTGTGGCAGGCTGTGGTTGGCACAGATGAGGGAGGAGGGGGTCGCCTCTACGCCCACAGACTTTTCTTATTTTTTGTACAGGTCTCTGGCTTGGGCTGTAACTTGAAACTCAGTCCTCAGGTTGAGACCAGAAGGAAAATTCGTGATGCTGAGGCCACATGGTTCTTTAGCTTGCCAAGAACATTGGGGCCGTGCAGGCCTAGAGAGCCAGTGGGACCCCGGACTGAGGCAGGGGCTCCACAGTGGGGTTTGCTCAGATGTCCTCATGAACCAGCCCCAGCAAGATTGCTCATGAATGGCTCCCAACCAAGGTTTCCCATCTTGCTTCATGTATTCCCCTGTCATAGCCTGGGATGGTGGGCAAGTGGCTTAACCTCTCAGAACCTCAGCTTTTCTGTCTGTAAACAGGGATAATAGCATTGACCTCCCCCTCCATAGGGAACTTAGAGAATTTAGTAAGATAATGCATATAAATGATCTAACATGGAGGCTGGTAAGGGCTTAATAGTAAGGGCTTAATCAGGTAGTTATAACAGGTAGCCCTTAACATGGGAAGGGCTTAATCAAGTAGTTATTATAGTCATTATTTCAAATCTCATCATTCCTTTATGACTTCTATTCCAAAACCCTAGTCTTCTTATAGTTGTTGTTTATTCTTTCCCCTGGTAATTAGGTTTCATAGCATGTACCTGGTAGAGGGTTGAGGGTCGAGTTCCTGCCACTTTTCAGCAGTAGGAGTTGGGATGAACTTGGGTTTATAAGGGGACCTCAGCAGAGAAGTGACGTGAGGAAGTTATCCAGAATAGCTCTTCTCAAAAGTTAACATGCACAGGAATCCCTTGGGAAGGCAGATTCTGACTCAGGAGGTCTGGGGTGGGCCTGAGGTTCTGCATTTTCTCACAAACTTCCAGGTGATGTGATGCTTTGGGGCCAGAGACTGCACTTTGATTAGCAGAGCCCTCATCCATCTATCTATTTTTTCTTTTTCTTTTTTTTTTTTTTGAGACAGATCCTCAAGCTATCCCTTTGGGCAGAGTGCTATGGCATCACAGCTCACAGCAACCTCCAACTCCTGGGCTCAAGTGAGTCTCCTGCTTCAGCCTCCCAAGTAGCTGGGACCACAGGCACCCGCCACAACGCCCGGCCATTTTTTGTTTGCAGCCATCATTGTTGTTTGGCGGGCCTGGGCTGGGGATTCGAACCCGCCACCTTAGGTGTATGTGGCTGGCGCCTTAGCCGATTGAGCCACAGGCGCCGAGCCTATCTATTTTTTCGATAGCACTACATTTAAAGAAAGGTGGAAATTTCATTTTCATTTTATTTATTTATTTATTTGAGATAGAGTCTCAGTCACCATTGGTAGAGTGCCATGATGTTTTAGCTTGCAACAACCCTAAGCTCTTCTCAAACTCTTGGATTCAAGTGATCCTCTTGCCTCAGTCTCCCAAGTATCGGGGACTACAGGTGCCTGCCACAACACCTGGCTATTTATTTTTTGCATTTTTTTTTGGCCGGAGCTGGGTTTGAACCTGCCACCCCCCTGTATATGGGGCAGGTACCCTCCTCCCTTGAGCCACAGTCGCTGCCAAACCCCCAGCTGCTTTTTAGAGACAGGGTCCTGCTCTGGCTCAGGCTGATCTAGAACCTGTGAGCTCAGGCAGTCCACCCTCCTCGGCCTCCCAAGTGCTGGGATTACCGGTATGAGCTACCACTCGGACTTGGAAACTTCATTTTTAGAAGAACATATTACTTTTATTCAAAAAAAAAAACAAACTAAAAACTGAAAATAAGTTGTTTTAGAGCTTAAATTGAAGTGTCACGCTGTGGTGGTAAAGGGACAAGATGGAATGTCAGTAAGAAATGGATTTTCATTCCAGGTTTGCTACTTATTAGTGACATTTAGAAAGTCACTTGGCCTCTTTGGCACAAGTTTTCTCTGTACAAAGGAAGGGATTATATCACATTAGGGATCTTAATGTGAGGTCTGTGGATAGAAATCAGGGTATCTATTTTTATGTTTTTTTCCCATTAACTTCTAATTGAAATTTGGCATTATTGACCGTTATGTAGGCAACAATCCACAGGACGGTTAGAAGTATCTGTCACGGCTCGGCTCCTGTGGCTCAAGCGGCTAAGGCCCCAGCCACATACACCTAAGGTGGTGGGTTCGATTCCAGCCTGGACCCGCCAAACAACAATAATGGCTGCAACCAAAAAATAGCCAGGCGTTGTGGCGGGTGCCTGTGGCCCCAGCTACTTGGGAGGCTGAGGCAGGAGATTCGCTTGAGCCCAGGAATTGGAGGTTGCTGTGAGCAGTGAAGCCATGGCACTCTACCCAGGGTGACAGCTTGAGGCTCTGTCTCAAAAAAAAAAAAAAACAACAACAACAAAAAAACCCCGAAGTATCTGTCACAGTGTCCACAAGAGAATCAGATGTTTATGTATCACATGACAGCTGTGGCAGTTATTTTGAAATGTTTTAAAGTATTTGAAATACAGTAGAACCTCCATAGTCGACTGTCTCCCTAAATTGACCACCTCCTTAGTTGACCTAATTTTCATAGACCAGACATGCACCACATGTGTGTATCAGTACAGTAGGCCTAGTTCCTTATGTTGACCACCTCCGGATGTTGACCTGTTTGTTATAGTCTGTATTTTAAAATGTTATTTTGAAATCTCATTCATACTTATCACTTCAAAATTGTAAAAGATAGTTGTTTATCTGCTGCCTAACCTTGTTCTTTAACGCACTGATAAAGAGGCATATATATATTACTTTATCACACATTCAACTGAATTTTTGATAACAGTATTTCAATATAACTGGTTTTCTTCTTAATCTTCTGAGTTTGATTTTATGTAATTAAAAGCATTATTCTGAGTGGGGAGGTCCCTGGGCTGCAAAATAGGTTGGAGGCACACACACAAAAGGTTTAAATTCCTTGAATCAGATGATTTCTTAGGTTCCCTCATACTGATGAATGCTGTCCTAGTCTAAATCTTCCCAATATTCAGGGAATTTAAGTTTTGTGCCCAGACTGGCTTTTCTGTTAACTCTTTCTCAACTGTGTTGCTCAAGTATCATGGCTCTTTTCTATTGGGGTGCGATTCAACTAGCCCACATGCTCGGGGACACCTCTTGTTGGGAGCAGTCAATTCTGTTTGCCAGGAGGTTCCTCCCACTCCCAGCTGCAGCCCGCTTTGGTAATTGGCACTGGCCCGTGGTGAGGTTCAGTGCACTGACTGGCCTCACGTGCTGGGTGGGGCCCCACTGGTGGGACATGCTCAGCCCTTGGTGCCTTTGTGTAGTAGGTCACTTCCCCAGTGCCTAGCGTGGAAGTGTTTTCAATGACCTACAAGTTTTTCTTGGCTCTCATCTGATGTTCCTTGGTCTGGTCATGTTTCTTTTAATTATATTCCACTCTGGAATTAGCCAGTTGTGTGTGAAAAGTAAGTGGTGTTGCAGAGGCTGGATGAAGTGTAGACTTCTTAGCAGCTGGACCATTCGGCTCTGCTTCTGATGGTCATGGCAAAGGTGGGTACATGACCAGGTCTGCAGTGAGTGTTGGCTGGAGGACAGGAGGTCATGTTACCTGCAAGGTTGCAGATCACCTCAAACACCAGGGCCAGCTCTGAGCTGACTGGTTAGCCTTATGTTTTTAAATTAGTGAGAGGTGCATGCTATGTTTCTTAATGAGGTGCAAGAGCTCTAGATGTGTTGAAACAGAGAGATGAGATTGTACTTTTTCTTTTGTTGTCAAAGCTAGTCATAGGTTTCTTTTTAAACATCTGTTGATATAAGTACATTGACCCATCTCTGGTGAACTCTAGAACAGAAATGACTTACAAATGTTCTGTATGCACATTAGCAGACTGTGTAGATGGTTCTTCTCTGCTTTTAGGGGTGGTGCCCAAAGGATACCTGCTGCCCTTGCCCTCATCTCAGCTGTAATGCAAGAAACAGAGTGATTTGAGGGTGGTTTGTGTGATCAGGAATGGATTAAGTGAAATATAAAAATCCCATATGAATGAATGCAAAGCATTTGTTTTATGGAGAGTGGATGCCTGAGCACAATGAAATGGATCGAAACAATAAATTAGGTATCATATTTGATGAAGCCAACAACAGTCTCATGTAAAAAATTGCTAGGCCCCAGTTATAATATCAGCTATTAGAGAAAAAATAAAAGGAGATCTTTATTTCTCAATGTCTGGGAATAAGCAGTTTGTTATGGCAGGGAATAGTGGGTGATTATATGATGCAGAGGAAAGAACATGGGCTTTAGGCAGTCTAGGGTTTGAATCAGTCCTGGTACTGTTGATAGCTCAGGGCTTTAAGCCCTTTGGGTGTGTCCCATCTACAAGGTGGGATGATAATGCTTATTTTGAGGGACTGTTTTGAGTCTTAGTGAAGGATGTGCTGCGTGTCTGATAGTCAGGTCTGCCTCCCCCACCATCACTGCCGTCATTAACCCCCCCACCTCCCCACCCCCACACCCTGCAAGCTCTTTATCTTCTAGGAGCACAACTCTGTTGGCCTCACATCTCACCCTGTCTCTGCTCAATCCCAGGCCCAGAGATGTGGCCAGTACTTGTTGGCTGCGTTTCCCAGCTGGGGGTATTTGGGGAGGGAGACTTGATGGGGGATATCTGTGACCATGTACTGACACTTCTTCCTGGCTGTCTCCACTCTGACCTCTTTCAGGCCACAGAAGTGGCTTTTGAGCCTTTTTGTGGGGCCCTCTTTGCCTCTGGGAGTGCTAGAGAGCAACGTGAGTATCTTTGTGCTCCTCTGCCAGGGTGGCCGGCCTCTCTGGGCACATGGACCACACAGACCACATGGTACTCTGGCCCAGCAGGTGGTGACAGGGAAGTGCTGGCGGAGTGGGCCCACTCCTCATTAGAGAGATCCCTAAGCCAGATATCCTGCCACTGGCAGTCATGTCTGGGGCTGAGCATAGAGGCAGAAAAGCCAGGGCTTCCCAGTAGCCCCAGGGCACTGTGGGCAGGCACCTACCTATGGCTCTCTCATTTCATAATGAAGGACATAGGTGTCAGGTGTCTGGTGAGGGGATTCCTGAAATGCAGTGCATCAGCTTTCATTATTTGTCCACAGTCTTGGGCAGAGTGACCTCTCTGTAAGGGAATGTCAAGGGCAAGGTGCAGTGGTTTCATTCCTGTAATCTCAGAACTCTGGGAGGCTGAAGCAGGAGGATTGCTTGAGGTCAGGAGTTCAAGACCAGCCTGAGCAAGAGCAAGACCCTCTCTACTAAAAATAGAAAAACTACCCAGGCATTGTGGCAAGTGCCTGTAGTCCCAGCTACTTGGGAGACTGAAGCAGGAGGATCAAGGCTAGGAGTTTGAGGTTGCTATGAACTATGATGATGCCACTTGTTCTAGCCTGGGCAACAGAACAAGACCTTGTCTCAAAAATAAAAATGTAAATAAATAAGTGACTTATTGAATGAATGAATGGGAGGAAGGAGAGTGTGGGTGCATTTGAACCCAGGCAGGTGACAGGGGCACCTTCACTCCTTCCTCACTTGGCCTCTCATCATTCATCTTAGTGCACCCTGTACTGACCCTTCCCACTGAGCTGACTGCAGGGAGGGGACTAAGATAACTCAGAGACTCCTTGTTCTTTCAGCATCCTGTGGGCTGGGGCCATGTTCACTGTATCTGTCCCACACCTGGCATGATGCTGGGTGCTGCTGGCATTCAGTGAGTGTTTAAGGGAATTGAATAAACAGCATAGCTGAGGGGCTGATGGGAAAAGATGAATCTGACTTCAGGTCAGATTAACTTCACTATCTTTTCCCCTAAGGGAAAACTCAGTTGGAGGCTGTGCTTTTGAAGCCCAGGCTTTGAGTGGCTCCCAGAGATCCACCACTACCTCCTTGCACAACTCCAGAGGGCACCATTCAATTGCATGACATGTCATCGGCAACCCCTTGGAGCCCAGCAACTACCCAAGGCTCCTGTTTATCTTGGAAACAGAGGAGCATCCATGAGGAGGGGTCTCTGGGCCATCTCCTTGGGGGCTGGCAGGGAAAGGACATTCACAGGATTCCTTCCCTCCAGAGGGCCTCAGACATCAGACTGGATGTCAGGGACTGACCTTCTGTTCCCCTCCAGCTTGTCGGAGCCGCGCCAGAGGGGAGATGGGGACAGCCAGTGCTGGGCCCTGCCCCAGGCAGCCAGCATGCAGACTCTGGGGACAGCTGGTGTGTTGGGGCTGGGGAAACCGTAATCCCTGGGGTCTTGTCAGTGTTATCTGATTTTCTTTCAAACTAAAACATTTGTGGAAACCCAGCCAGAGTAGATTTCTGAACTCTACATATTTCACGGGTCTTAACATGTCCCCCAAGAGTCAATGAGGTCAGACAGGACAGGCTTCACATCCAGAATCAGTATGAAATTGGCATCTTCAACAGTTCCCATGGGACAGGGGTAAGAATTTGAGGGAGATTATATGAAACAGTGCAAAGACACAAAAAACCCAGACTCTGCTTCATTCTTGTAGGGGAGAAAGATAAGCCATCTGTTTTCTGCATCTGAGCTGGTGAGGGGTGGCTGTGTCTGCCGGGATTGCTGTGGCTGAGATGAAGCATGGTGAGACAGAGCTGTGTGGGCAGAGTCAGGAGTGACCACTGCATCCTGCCCATCTTCTCTGGCGCACATGCCTTAACTGTAATAAACAGACATTGGTGGTTATTTATTTAACATCTCTCCACCAGCAGAACTTTCTCTCATATGGTTGTTTTTCTAGCACCTGATAAATATTTGTTGAATTAGCAGAGAAGCTACACAGAGTGAATTGTACGTATAGAATTCAAATGAGAAAGAGAAATTAATTCTATCTCAGGTACAGTTGTCCAGATAGGTTCATTTGTTATCATGGATGGAATTGTTTTTGCAGTTTTGGTCAGGGCCGGGCTTGAACCCACCGGTATATGGAGCTATCGCCCTACTCCTTGAACCACAGGCACCGCTCTCATGGATGGAATTTATTTATTCATTCATCATTTGTGTGTTGAGGTCTGGGGATGTGCACATAAAGATTAATTTAACTAAGGCATTGTTGCTACCATGAGCAGTTCACAGTCTCTTGGCAGAAGTTGGGTGGATTGGTGGAAATATGGAACCAAATACATAAATAATTATAGCCCAGTGAAATAAGACAGCAACACAAATAGGTATAAGGCACTCTGTTGGCTCTGGCTGGTGTGGTTGCACAAGCTTTTTGTGAGGACAGGTGTTGCACAGCTGTGTATCCATTCTATTAAACAGATACTGAATGAGCCAAGTGCTGGGAGGGGGTCTAAAGATGAGCAAGATACTGTCTCTGCCCTCAGAATCTCTCAGCTGAGTAGGTGTGATGGGAGTAGGGGAGGGGCAATGTGCAGAACTAATCAGAATCTCTCCACGAGCCCAGCATGAGATGTGACTGATGGGAGCAGCATGTGCCCAGTGCTGTGGAGTGCTCACCCTGCGAATGGATCTGAATCTTTGGGAAGTTGAGTAGTATTTTCACACCAGAGATAGGGATGGTCATTCTGGGGTGGGGAGCAGTGTCAGCAGAGCCAGAGAGGCAAGAAAGTTCCTGGCATATTGAGGACTGCCGGTGAGGACCATCTGCCCACCATGATGCCCTGTGACACCCAGCATGCCTGCAGACTGGACACAGGCTGTGACTAAGAGGAGGCTAAGAAGGTTGCCTGGAACTAGACTGGGGTCACCTTGAATGCCATGCAGGTGACTTGGGCTTCATTCTGTGAACACTGGTGTTTGTGTGGGAGAGTGGTACATTTCCATCTGTTTAAGGAAGATTTCTGTTACAAGGGCCCAGCTGACTGGAGTCCTGGTCTAACCTTAGCGCTGCAGCAAGCTCACTGGGTGGCGGTGCTCCGGTCTCTTCTCTCTCTGGAGCTCCGGCTTCCCATCTGTATATATACAAGAGGGGCTGACGATAACCTGTGAAGGCTCCCTCGAGCATTAACCACTCTGGATGTGAAGATGCTGTGACAACTAGGTGAAGGGCAGCTTCTGGAGTAGCTTTTGGAGACTTTTTGGAGCTTTTAGTATGTTTTATGTTTCATCTGAGGCAGTGATTTTCATGTAGTCTAAGCTCTTGGGGCCACCTCTCAATTATATCATTTCCACGTTCTCAGGGCCATGGTCAAAGCCCTCCCTTGAACTTAAAGCAGAGATGAGCCCTTTGCCAAGTCCTCCTGAGAAAGGGGCATCAATGGATGCATGAAATTGGCTGCCCATGAAAATAGCACATGACCTGATACTGTGAGAATTATGGCACTGCTTTTTTCTTTTCTTTCTTTTTTTTTTTTTTTTTTTTTTTGAGACAGAACCTCAAGCTATCCCCCTGGGTAGAGTGCCCTGGCATCACAGCTCACAGCAACCTCCAACTCCTGGGCTTAAGCGAGTCTCCTGCCTCAGCCTCCCAAGTAGTGGGACCACAGGCACCTGCCACAATGCCCAGCTATTTTTTGGTTGCAGCCGTCATTGTTGTTTGGTGGGCTTGGGCTGGATTTGAATCCGCCACCTTAGATGTATGTGGCTGGCGCCTTAGCCACTTGAGCCACAGGTGCCAAGCTGCTTTTATCTTTTTTAATAATACCTGGAAAGAGTTTGCAAGCAGCTAGAGCAAGACATAGCTCCTTAGGAAGCCAAGAATCCTCTCAGATTGACCATTAAGGGAGAGATATAAGAGTACAACAGTCAGATGTTTCTGGGAAACCCCCATCTCAGATCTCCAAGCAGATTTTTTTCTAGGACATTTATATGGTTTCATCTCCATTTTATTTAGCTCCAGAGAGCAGGTAGTGGCCTGGGACCAGGTGGCACTGGCCTTTGGTCTACTGGCTTCTCACTGTGGGAGGCAGGATACTGAGGTTACATCCTTCATGCACTCTCTTCATTGTAATAATTCACACTGGAACACTGCCTTTTGCTTTTCTAAATGCTTCCACATCCACTAACTCACTGAATTCTCAAAACAGCCCAGTGAGGAGGCCAGGTTTAATGATATTATTTCCTCCATTTTAGAGAATATTTAGAAGGGCTCCCTAACCATCCCATCATCTCAGAGTTCATAGACCTGGCCCATCTGATAAGTTCATGGCTACACTGGCTCCCTTCTCTTCCCCACCTCTGGGCCTTTGCACTCTGTTTCTTCTGTTCGGAACTCTCTTCATGTCTTTCATGCTTTAGTGCAGTTCAGATGGCACTTTCTTAAAGAGCCCTGCCCTGATCACAGTGTCTGAAATAACACCAGTTACTCTCCATCACAACCTTTGTCATTTTTTGCCTCAAATTTAAGTGTAGAAGGCCTTCACGACACAGATTTCTGGTCCCCCCCATGCCAAGTTTCTGATTCAGTAGGTCTGGGTAGGGTCTGAGCTTTCAGATGATGCTGATGCTTCTGGCCTGGGAACTACATTTTAAGAATCACTGACTGAAAACTTCTCATTGGGGCTGGTAAGTGATTCTTAGCTGACTGTTGACTGAAATTCAGTTGGGACCCCTTTGTAATCATCCTACACCTAAGAAGAAAGAAGGTCAAGCATTTACAGAAACTTTGGGAGCTACTTGGACTTTTCTTGTCTTTTAGCTTTTTCTTTAACTTTTTTACACTTGAGACCTTTCTCATGGATTATTATTAATTCTGTGAATAGATTGCATGAATGATTTTCATAAAATCCCAGGTGATGAATTGGACTCTCTGGGTTTAAGGAAGGCTATTGGAATTCCAAACAAGCCCCAGGATGTATCAGTAAGAGAATTAAAGTTTTTTGATAGGCTTGCATAGAATACTCCTCGTAATTCCCAAAGTAGTATTTTCAGAACCCTTGGTGTTTGAAGTCTCCTATCCTTTGGTTCCAGAAGAACAAAGTTGAAATTTTGCCAGATTGAAGTTGGATTTTACACCTGACAGTTTATCTTCCCTGAAAAAGAAGAGTTGACGATCAGATCTAAGATAATTATAGATCCCCAAAGCTGGCTCTGGCCAGGGGAATGCCAAAGGTAGGCTTGGGCTGGCTTGGCCCATGCATTATGCTTCTGTTGTGGGGTGGAGTTTCTTTGAGGAACCATAGGAAATGGAGTCTGTGGGTGGGAAGCATGGTGGCAGGGAGGTTGCCCACTCTTGGAGAGATCACCATGTGGCTGCTATGGACTGAGCATCCTTGGAACAATTCTGCCCAAGGGAATTGAGGAAGTCTTCACAAAGAAGCAACATTTATAGTTTAGCTGAGAAACCGTGGATATGATATGATGTTATTTGCCCAAGATCAACTAGCAAGCCATTTGCAGAGCTGGGATAAAGCCCAAAGTATGTGGTTTCTATTTTTATTTTTTAAGTCTCTGGTTTCTGAATTTCAAAAAACAATGTTGTATTGTGGAAAGAGGTTGGATTCAGAAGCTGAATGACCCTGGGCAGGTCATGTCTCCTCTGTGGACTGAGGATGGTCTTTAAGATTAGTTTAGATACTATTTATTGCAAGGTACTGGAGATAACCATTGACCAACACAGATATTGATAATACTGGAGCCTCTGATTTTGTTTTCCCGTGTTAACTTTTATATTCTAAGCATAAAACTGAGCTACATTTTCAAAGTTGCTCATGGCTTCAGTTCCTTTAACTCAAGTCTGGTTTCACAAGAATTCTCTCTAACCCAGCTCCATGGGCAAGCCAGCCTTAATCCTCTTTGTAAATCATAGCTCTGTTCTTTCCATATTCAAGCTCAATGAATAGTTGTAAGTTGAGTAAATTTGCCTGCTTGCATTATCTCCTTGCAGAAGCCTCTAGTCCTTTAGTAGGAGGACAAGCCACAGATGGGATAATAAAATAGAAAGTCATTAGGGCAACAGGAGATGGTGGGATTTGGCTTTGGGCTCTGATGAGGAGGGATGGCTTGCCAGGATTACATTTCAGAACAGCCTACTGACCATGGACAAGAGTATGTGTAGCTCTGAAATCAAGCCCAGTGAACCACACGCATGTTAATAGGGTCTCACCAACAAGAATGCTGAAAGAGCCTGGGCAGGGAGGAGCGCTGGATGGTTTGTTTCCCTCTGGGAGCTTGGGTGGCAGCTCCCAGTAGGGGAGGTGCTTGGGGCTGGGGGAAAAGCCCTCAGAATATATTGGTTTGCTAGGGTAGCCATGACAAAGTACTGCAGACTGGGCAGCTTAAACAACAGATTTGTATTGTCTCACAGTTCTGTTGGCTGAAAGTCCAGGACCAAGTGTTGGCAGGGCTCCTTTCGAGGGCTGCAAGGGAAGGATCTGTTCTCAACCTCTCCCCTTGACTTGTAGCTGGCCATCGGCTCCCTGTGTCTTTACTTTGTCTTCCTTCTGTGCGTACCAGCGTCCAAATTTCTTCTTCTTACAGGAACACCAGTCATACTGGATCGGGACCCACTCTGCTGGCCTCAATTTAACTGAATTACCTCCTTAAAGACTGTATCCCCAAATGCAGTTGTATTCTGAGGTTCTGGGGCTCAGGACTTCAATGCATGAGTTTGTGGGAAACACAAATTGCCCCCAAACAAATAGTCTTCTTCCTCCAGCAGGGACCCTTCTGAGGTTGGAGACCACTGTGAATGCCATTCTTTCTTCTTATCCTTAGTGCCCAGCCTGTCTGTGGTGTTTTCTAGGCAGCTTCTTAGGTCTTTATCACCCTCATCCCAAGCCCACTGGACACCCCCGACTTTGAGTGCTCATAATACTTTTTTTACACCTTTATTGGGGCATTTATTACCCTCTACTGTTTCATTTTGTTTTGTCTTTATCTTGGCTTTATATTGATACATGATTTTTGTACATGTTTGTGGGATACGCATGGCATTTGGTTACGTGTGTAGACTGTGGAATGATCAAGTCAGGATATTTGGGGTGTCCATCACCTCAAGTATTTGTCATTTCTATGTGTTGGGAACATTTCTCTTTTTTCCCCCCCAACAGTAGACAAGAAATATAATTTTAATTAAAAAAGGAAATGGTGGCTCGGTGCCTGTGGCTCAAGTGGCTAAGGCACCAGCCACGTACACCTAAGGTGGTGGGTTCGAATCCAGCCGGGTCTGCCAAACAACAATGATGGCTGCAACCAAAAAATAGCCAGGCGTTGTGGCGGGCACCTGTGGTCCCAGCTGCTTGGGAGGCAGAGGCAGGACACTCGCTTGAGCCCAGGAGTTGGAGGTTGCTGTGAGCTGTGATGTCACAGCTCTCTACCCAGGGGGACAGCTTGAGGCTCTGTCTCCAAAAAAAATAAAAAAGGAAATGGTAAATTGATACTCCAGTCCTTCAGCGTCTGTGTGTCGAGGGAAAGACGCAAGTATGTGGGAATGGGTGGTCGGGCTGCTGCTGTGGTGCTGGAGAGATGCTCCTGGGTGGCGGAGGTGGCACATGGCTCAGTGTTGGGAACATTTCAAGCCCCCTCTTCTAGCTATTTAGAAATCAATCTTAGACTTAGGCATGTGTCTCTGCTCCCTACTTATGAAAGCCTCCCGTCTTGATTGTCTTTATAGCTCTCTCCTATCCCTTACCTTGCTTATCTTGCATATAGAGCAGGGTCAGTAATGGTTGTTGGCTTGTTGAGAGGTCAGCCGTCCAAGAAATGTGGGTAATAAGTGCAGGCTAAACAGGAAAAGGAAGCTGTTCAAAAACAGCAGCAGCCACGTGCTTTTCCTTAGACTCTTTGCACTCACAGACAAAGTCGAGCTACTGCATTTATAAAGAATAGACGCCCTTTCCATCCTTGCATCCTAGTTTGACCACAGCAGGTCAGTGGAGGAATCCGCAGATTTGGGTGCTCAGCATTCTTAAACCCCCAGAGTTCAGAGAGAATGACTCCTTTGGCGAGTCTTGAAGAAACTCTTCAATCACATCTTAAATAATGGCATTCTTTGGGTCCATCTCCATGGCTACTCCTCCTTCCACCCCCAGTCCGGTGACCTTCTGCCTCCTTGTTTCTTGGCTGGAAGTCTGGATCTGCTGTAGAGAGCAAAAGGAGTTTCAGCAGAGCTAGGGCTCCTTCCCACGAGTCAAGAGCCACACACCCCAGAAAGCCTGACTGTGCAAAAACAGCTGGGTTTTGGCAGGCTGGTTTAAAAAAAACTGCGAATAACTTAAAAGCACTTTGTTCTAGAATGGTGTATAGACGATGAAAGATGTACCATCAGGTAGGGCAGTCACCTGTCTTCTTAAAAGAAGATTCATTTGAGGATTTCCCTGAAATATCTTCCTTTACCTCTCACCTTTATTTTGTTCTAGACATGACCTTTTTGACTGGCACATGGGTAGTAGGACTGCCTGGATGTTTGGCAGGGGGTTGGGATGCCTGGGTCTTTGGGCCAAATATTATTCTCACTCTGTTGTGCCTTACACACTTTTGTAATGTTCTGTAATGTGCCTCAACATAAAAAATTGGAAAGATAATGTAGACTGTAGATTAGGAAAGATAATGTAGATTGATGTACTCTGCAGAGATTTCTGGGAACACAGAACAGGTTTCTCAAAAGTTACCTATTAAGATAAAATAGATTCACTTGTTACTCTTGATGCTATGGCTTTTGATGAAATGGATGCCAACATTATGACTCTGTTGCCCCAGAACTGTGGGAAAATTTAATTAAACTCATCAGGACATTTTGGTTGCAAGTGACAGAAACCTAGCTCAAAGTCACTTAAGCAAAACAAAACAGCAAATAACAAAAAACAAAAAAGCTACCCACACACAATTTGTTTTTTTATAGCTAAATTTAGGAGTAGGGCTAGCCTCAGACATGGCTGGATTCAAGTGCTCAAGTTGTCATAAAGCCCTGGGTTTTTTCTCTCTCAAGTGAAGGATCCTGGCAGCACAAGGCAGCATAAGTCTCACCTGTTTAGCAGACCGCGTCAATCCCTGGACCTCCAGCAAAAGGGCATAGTTGGGTTCTGATAGCCAGCTTGGATCACATCCTCAACTCTGAATTCATCAATATGACTAGTAACACTGGGGCTTTAGTTTACAAACTCCTGGAGCCAACAGGGAGTCTTTAGCTACCTTGAACACATGGACTAAAAGTGCAGAAAGGTGGTTCCTTAAAGGAAAATTAGGGTGCTCTTACCAGATTAAGAAGGTTTTCAATCTGGGTGTGCAAAAGCTATACCTGAGATCCCAGCTTCTACCTGGAAACAGAGGAAACACAAGGACCAAGAGTGATGGGTAAGGAAGGATGGGCTCAGTCATGCGTACACCCTTCCCTGACACTGCAAGGTGATCACCAGCGACCAGAGTGACCGGCCATCTGAGCTTCTCACTGTCCTCAGGGATGCAGATACCCACACTAGCTCTCCCTTTCATTAAAAATTATCAGGGAGATAGTGCCATGAATCCTCTTCGTGGAATATCTGAAGAGATGCCTAGTGCCTTGCCAGAATTCTTCTGTGCTACTGTCTTTTTCATCCTGCCCTTAGGAAAAACAAAAAACAGAAAAGAGATTACCATGTATAACCATCAGCAGCAGCACCATCATCATCATCCCACAAAGGCACATATGTGTACCTGATCTGGTTTTATTCTAAGTGGTGATACCTGATCATATACTCTAAAATTGCCTTCACTCACATGTGCAGAACTGTTGGTCTTTTATCGCCTGGTCCCTTGTCATAGTAAATCTTGGGAATGGCTTTGGCCTTCTCATCTGTAAAATGAGAATAATAGATAGATTATTATTAAAATGAGAATAATAATAGAGAGACCTAGATAGAAGGTCTGCAAGGATAAAAAGAAAGAACATATACAAAGCTCCCAACATTGTCAGGTGAACGTAAATAGCTGTAGGTAGCAGCCATTTGAGTATATTGCCTAAAGACAAGTTTTGTTACATAACTTCTGCCTTTGAAAAAAATGTCCTGCCATTCACTTACAAAGTGCTAGATAATTTCTAAGAGCTTTTGAGCTGGAATGATGGCCCAAGGGTGTATCACTGCCCCATGACTAAGAAAAAATTCTTAAGCAATTAAATAATACTTTTCTGAAAATGGGGCAGAATTGTGCTAGGAGCTCAGTGCTGAGGTATCAGAAGTAGACTGGAATCTTCCCTGCAGGTGTCTAGGGGTGAAGCATCCATAGAAAGACCTCAGGGACAAGGGAAGGATATCTGGGTCTGACCTTCAGTTCTGCCCCTCACCAGGTGTGTGACCTTGAACAAGTCTTAAACTCCCTGAATCTCAGTTTTTTCTTCTATAAAATGGGGACAGTGTCTGCCCTGCCTACCTCAGAGGATTATCAGTGAGATAGTACAGCGATTAGTTCCTAGCAATCTGCAGAATTATTTTTAGAGCATTTAAAAAAGTTACTCCATCATATTTGTCTGAGTGTGTTGTAGCTATTGTTTATGTGACAGTCTCTCTGAGTAATTTGTTAGCTGAACTGTGAAGAGAACTAATGCAATATTTGATGTACAAGATATATATACAAAATTATGCATAACTTTTATGAAAACCAGAAGCTTGTTACCTATGCACCTATGAGAACCCAGCACCCAACCGAAGAACCTATGCGGATGCAGCTACACCTGAACTTCTCCATCCTTGCTCCCTTGACCTCCTCTGAGGTCTTCTGAGACTTATTTCATTCAACCATTCAACATTATATATCTGTGATTTCCCTCTATATTGTGTGTAGCTCTAGTTTATTTTTTGTTTTTGTATAATTTTCCACTATGAAACTAGACTAGAACATCATTTATTATTATTATTTTTTTTTTTGTCAAAAGATATTGGGCTTGTTTTAGTTTTTTTCTGTTACACAGAATGGTGCTATGAATATTCTTCTGGGTACCTTACAACTGATGTATAAGGTATGGAAATTTGAACTTTACAAAATAATGCTCTCCAGTTTTCCAAAACAGTTACACCAATTTAGACACGAATCAGCCTTGCATAAGGATTTCTTTTGATCCACAATCTCACCAATACTTGGTGTAGACAGACTTCTTAAATTTTGTCAAACTAGTAGTCGTAAAATGATTTTTTCTTATGTTCTTAATTGGATTTCCCAGGTAACTCATGAGGTTAATCATCTTTTAATAAAGTTAGTGGCAATTTGGTGTTTTCTTTCTTGTGAAATTGTCTGATGTGTCTTTTGTCCATTTTTTCTACCAAGTTTTCTTTCTTTTTCATACTTGTAATTTGTATGAGCTCCTTGTATATCTATTTAGATACAAATCCTATAGCCACTTTTATGGGTTGCAGATACCATCTCTCAATGTGCAGCTTGTCTTTGCAGTAAGTACCTTTATGCTCCTCTCCCCTCCCCTCCCCTTCCTTTTTCTCCCCTCCCCTACCTTTCCCTTCCCTTCCCTTCCCATCTGACCAATCATCATTTTATATTTTTATGCAGTACATAGTGATTTAGGGTGTTTTTAGTAACAGAGATTCCTAATTTTAATGAAGTTGAATTTATTAATCTTTTGTTTTATAGTGTTTTTGTGCTGGCTTACTTGAGAAATTGTTCCCTACACTAAGATCAAAAGTGAATTTTTAAAAAAGTTTTAAGGATTTGCCTTTCCTTACAGTCTTAAATGTATTTACAGTTTGTTTGTGTCTGTGCTATACAGATCCAGGGTTACTTTTCTCCATACAGACCAGTCATCCACCGCCTTTTACTGAATTCTTCCCACCTTTGTCCACTGCTCTGTAGTGCCCCATCTTCCCCATCAAGGGTCTACAGCTGTATTCTATCTTTCTGTTCTCGCCTTTCTCCTCTATTATCAATTTGCATACCAGTAGCACTTTGTGTCAATTATAACTTTATGATAAGTCTTTTTTTTTTTTTTTTGAGATGGAGCCTCAAGCTATCCCCCTGGGTAGAGTGCATCACTATGGCATCACAGCTCATAGCAACGTCCAACTCCTGGGCTCAAGCGAGTCTCCTGCCTCAGCCTCCCAAGTAACAGGCGCCTGCCACAACGCCCGGCCATTTTTTGGTTGCAGCCATCATTGTTTTGGCGGCCCCAGGTTGGGGATTCGAACCCGCCACCTTAGGTGTACGTGGCTGGCGCCTTAGCCGATTGAGCCACAGGCGCCGAGCCTATGATAAGTCTTATCTGATGTGTCAGGTCCTTCTGATTCCTTCTTCAGTAGTGTTGTAGCTATTCTTTGTCTAAGTACCTTAAAAACCTTTGGTTGTAATCACATTGAGTAATTTTATTGAGTCTTTATACCCTTGAACATTCAGCCTCCTCCCTTTCAAAGGACTTCTTTGATATTTTTGAATAAGGTTTTTATAATCTTCCTCAAGCAAGTCTTGCACATATTTTTGTATATTGATTCCTAGGAACTTATATTTTGTGTTGGTGTATTAATGGTATCTCTTTAGTGATTTTAGTGTTCCTTTTATTGCTTAAATGCAATTTATTTTCAAATATTGATCTTATATCCAGATAGCTTGTGAATTCTCTTTTAACTTTAAATGCTTTGTCTATCAACTCTTTTGGGTTATTCTGATAGTCACACTACCTGCTATAAATAATACATGTTTTGTGTTTTCTTTTCTGATTCTTATGATTTTTATTTATTTTTCATGTCTTATTGCACTAGCCGGGATCTTTAGAATAATATTGAATATATATAGATAGTGGGCATCTTTGTTTTTTCCTGATGGTAAAAGGATTGTGTTTAATGTTTCATCATTAAGAATAAGTTTTGCTAACTTTCTTTAGATGCAAACCTTTTCTTAATCACTAATGTTGAATACTATCAAATACTGTTGGGATAATAATGTGCTTTAAAATATGCTTATGTGGGGAATTACATTATTAGAATTTTATTTTTATTAAACTGCCCTTATATTCATTTCTAGGATTACCAGATTGGTTGTGATACAGTATAATTTGTTTAAAATATACTGCTAATATTTTGTTTAGGATTTTGGTTATCAATGTCTATACATTAAAATGGCCTGCCATATTCCTTTCTTAAATTACTCTAGCTAGCTTTGGTGTTCACATATTTAACTTGATAGGGTGAGATATTCTTCTTTTCCTATTCTCTGGAAGGCTAAAATGATCTATTCATGGAGAGTTTATTAGAATTTACCTATGAGATTATTGAGGTCTGATATTTTTTGTGTGTGGATGGGAAGACATTTAGCTACTGATATAATTTCTTTAACTGATATGGGATTATTTGGACTTCTTAATCTCTACCCCATTTTGGCAAAGTTATATTTTTCCAAGAATTTGTCCACTTAAAGTTTCTAGATTTATTTGTGTGACTTTTTCAGTGCACTTTTTGTATTATCTTTTTAACTGCTGCATCTATAGTTCTGTAGCCATTTTCTTTCCTAATACTGTTATACTAAATATGAAATAAAAAACCCACCCAAATATTGTTAAAGTCATATCAATTTTATTGCTTATTTTCAACAAATGCTTTTTTGGTTTTGTTGATCTTTGTTTCTTTCTTTTGTTTTTGCTTTTTATTTTATTAATTTCTGATCTTGTCTTTATTATCTTTTTTCTAAGTTTTAGATTTCTTTGTTCCTTTTCTAATTTCTTTTTTTTTTTTTTTTTTTTTTTTGAGACAGAGCCTCAATCTATCCCCCTGGGTAGAGTGCCATGGCATCACAGCTCATAGCAACCTCCAACTCCTGGGCTCAAGTGAGTCTCCTGCCTCAGCCTCCAAGTAGCTGGGACCAAAGGCGCCCACCACAATGCCCGGCCATTTTTTGGTTGCAGCCATCATTGTTGTTTGGCGGGCCCGGGCTGGGGATTCGAACCCCTGTACGTGGCTGGTGCCTTAGCCGATTGAGCCACAGGTGCCAAGCCTCTAATTTCTTAAAGTAGTTTCTTAGCTCATTACTTTTTTTTTTTCTTTTTTTGAGACAGACTCTCACTATGTTGCCCTTAGTAGAGTGCCATGATGGAGCCTCAAGCTATCCCCCTGGGTAGAGTGCCATGGTATCACAGCTCACAGCAATCTCTAACTCTTAGAGATTTAAGAGATTAATCTCTTAAGTGATTCTCTTGCCTCAGCCTCCCAAGTAGCTGGGACTACAGGTACCTACCACAATGCTTGGCTTTTGTAGTTGTCATTGTTGTTTAGCAGGCTCTGGCTGGGTTTGAACCCACCAGCCTTGGTGTATGTGGCCAGCACCTTAACCACTGTGCTACAGGCACTGAGCCAACTTATTACTTTTAAGCTTTTTCTTCTTTCTTAATATCAACATTTAAGACTATGCATTTCTGGCTGGGCGTGGTGCTTCATGCTTGTAATCCTAGCACCCTAGGAGGCTGAGGTGGGTGGATTGCCCTGAGCTCAGAGGTTTGCGACCAGCATGAGCCAAAGTGAGACCCCATCTGTACCAAAAATAGCTGGGCATTCTGGCAGGTGCCTGTAATCCCAGCTACTTGGGAGGCTGAGGCTAGAGAATGACTTACACCCAAAGACCCAAGGGTTGGTGGAGGTTGCTATGAGCTATGATTCCACAGTACTCTTCTGAGGGCCACAAAGTGAGACTCTGTATCCAAAAAAAAAAAAAAAAAAAAAAAGAAAGAAAATGAAAGCAAAATTTAAAAAAAAAGACTATACATTTCTTTGTATGTCATACAAGTTTGGATATATAGTATTTTCATTGCTGTTAAGTTATAAGAATTTTTCAGTTTTCACTGTGCTTACTTCTTATGGTTCATGATTTATCTAGTGATGAGTTCTTAAATTTTACAGTTGGGGGGATTTAATTTATCTTTTTGTTATTGATTTCTAACTTAATTTCATTGTCATCAGGGAATATGATCAGTATGGTACTGATTCAGTGAAATTTCTTTGGAACAGGATTTATTCACTTTAGTATACACAGCACCTAGCATGACGCCAAGAATGGAGAAGTTGCTTGGTAAATATTTGCTCTTATAATGAATGACAGATGGCTGGATGTCTATTGACCAGGCATTGGGGAAATTATCTCTTCCTGCCCAGACAAATTATCCAATCCTGCTAGCTACCTCATATTAAAAAATGGCTCTGCAAATTAGCACCAGAAATATAATCCCTGCCTCGTATTCTGTCATGCTCATTCCTTTCCTCCTTTGGCCTGGGAAGCAGACTGAATGGGTAGCTGAGAGGATACTTACAACACTGGGAGTGTGAGGCCGTCAGATTCGGTTTTAAGCAGAATGGATTTAGATAATGGCTTTCCTACTTATTTCTTCTATGATGCAGAGGAAAGCATTTTTTCGCTAATGTAATAGCCTCTATAAAACATTTTATACAGTATTTCCTCCAGTGGAATCTCTTATCACATTGAACCCTCCAAAATACTCAGGCATGAGCCTCTCATTTAAAAGATGGGAAAACTGATGTAAAACTACAGGGTGTCCCAAAAGTTGCCCATAAAGTTGCCATATATAGGGAAAATGGAAAATTGAAGCTAAATGGACCTTTATTTACAAAATATTCATTATAAAATTTCACAAAATATTTATAAAATATTCTCTATGTGTCGACCACTTCTTTGTAAAATTCAGTAATAAATCCTTGTTTTATGAGTATATTTCCCTTATTTTGAATCAATAACCCCTTTGTCCCATTAAAGACAGAAGAGAGAATTAAAGAGGAAATCATTACCTTCTTGATCTTCTAAGCTCCTGAGAAGTTCTTTTTGAAGATGCCTGTTACACAAGCCTTAAAAGAAGTCCAGAGGGAAATAATAGAAGATTCTTATTTGAGAGCAAGTCTCAGGAAATATTTACCATGTTTATGCATTATAACAACATGTATATATTGTAACAATATTCAGATATTATAATAATGTTCACATATTATAATGATATATATACATTATACCAATGTTTAGAAAACAGACACTTGACATGGGCAGAGCAGAAAATAGATAACATAATTGTGCTCCCAAATCCTTTTTAAAGTGGCATCAGGTAAGGAGCTCCTTCACTGTGCAGGTCACCCTCTTTCCTCGTTTTCTTCCTACTAGCTAGTGGTTAGGTCCAAGGTCATGTCCTTATTTTGTATGCAGAGGAGAATTGTGGGCATCTCTCAGCCCTATTTCTGTCTTTTCCTCTTGTATCCTCCAGAGGGCCTCCTTAGCTCTGCACAGAGGAGAGGTTTAGGCAGTGAATAGTGAGGGTGGGGAACTCAGTGAACCACAGAAGATTGGGATTCATGAACCTTTCTAGATAGAAGAGACCTCAGAGACCTCCTTTTTTTCAGAGGAGGAAACAAGCTGAGAATGACTGGCTTGGGGGGCCCTGTTGAGCTAGTAGAAAGTTCTGGGCTAGGCCCTGGCGTTCAGTTCCTTCTTTTTCTCTTCTTTTAGTAGGTGGGCTCCCTCCCCTCCCCTCCCCTCTTTTCCTCTTCTTCCTCCTTCTTCTTGACATGAAGCTATACAGTCAGTCTTGATGGAGGTGTACCTCTGTGCCTAGCACTGTGTCAAGAACTTGATGTGTGATTCTCACAAAACCCTAGGAATTAAACACCATCATTAACTCCTTTTACAAATGAGGAAACCAAGGCTTTTAGGGGTTAAAAAAATAAACACAACCAACTTTAAAAACTTTTTAAAAATCACATAGCTAAAGAAAATGGGGTCAGTAGGATTCCAACTATATCTGTCTCCAGAGCCCATGTTCTCTCCTACCTGTGTTGTCCTTTGAGCTGAGTTGCCCAAGCTTTGAGATACCCCTCATCATAGTCTAGACCTCTTTGTTTCTGCTTCCCTCCTTCCCTGCTGCCATCCCTTCTCCACCTTCATCTTTCTCCCTTTTCTCCCAGATTATCCACTCCTATTCAGGGATACATGATTCCTAGTTCCTTCCTGGAGGAGGGAGCTTCAGAAGAGATATGGACCATTAGGTAGAGAGTTAAGCTTCTCTGGAGTACAGGATAGCCCCTGTACTTTTATTTGTGGAGTTTTGTTTTAGATTATGGGTTAATTACCTCTTTAATTAGGAACAATTTATAAAATTTAGAGTAGAATTCAAGGAAGAAGTAGGCTCTGATTTATAGACATGAACTTTTATCATAGTGAGAATACATGGTATAAAATTTATCATCTTGGCCATTTTCAGACCAGTCTGAACCAGAGAAGGACCTAGTCTCTAAAAATAGCCGGGCATTGTGGTGGGTGTCTGTAGTCCCAGCTACTCAAGAGGCTGAGGCAAGAGGATCGCTTGAGCCCATGACTTTGAGGTTGCTGTGATTTATGACTACATGGCTATCCCTCTATGAAGGATAGCAAAGTGAGACTCTTGTCTCAAAAAACAAAACAAAACAATAAAGTGGGGAGAGTAGTACAAACCTCATAGATGGTTGGGTGGGTTGAAGGAAACAATGCACTCAGCACAATGTCTGGCACATGGTAAGCCTTTAATTGCAGCCAATCATTGTTAGTGTGATCATCGTTATTACCTACTTGGTAAACGCCCAGTTAAGTGTTGTGATTATTAGCTGTGTGTCAGGCTCCATACTAGGATGCAGAAGGGATTAAGATAATGGTCTCAGTCCCTAAGAAGCTCCTGCTTTGTAGGAGAGAAAAACTCATTGTGTGTTTTGTTGTCCCGGGTGTGACTTTCGGAAATCCAAGGCATGTCATATACCAACTCAATCCCTTACTACTCTCAGGAGCCTTTCCTTTTTTTTTTTTTTTTTTGAGACAGAGTCTCACTATATCACCCTCAGTAGAGTGCCATGGCATCATAGCAACCTCAAAGTCTTGGGCTTAAGCAATTCTCTTGCTTCAGTCTCCCCAGTAGCTGAGACTACAGGTGCCTGCCAAATGCCCGGCTATTTTTTGTTGCAGTTGTCATTTTTGTTTAGCTGGCCCAGGCTCGGTTCGAACCCACCACCCTCGGTGTATGTGGCTGGTGCCATAACCACTGTGCTAGGGGCTCCAAGCCTCAGGAGCTCTTCCTAATCTTACCTTCCGGCTTCCTACAGCAGACAAACACCTGGATGTAAGAAAGGACTGATCATGCTTTCTTTCTCCTAATGTTTAAGTCTTCATGAAGGATAGTAGTCCAAGGGTGGCTTATTTCTATTCTTTGACCTAAATCCCATTTGAGATGAAATACCGAAGTCCTTAGAGCAAACTGATGAGCACCCCACCCCCCACATCCAGGTCCTACACAGTGACCATGACCCTGGCCATACATGAGGCCAAGCCTGACTGTCATTGGTGGCAACCAAAAGACTTTGGTAGGTGATGTCCAAAATGCTTAGTAAAGGCAGATGCAACTCATGGGAAAGGGACATATTTGAATTTAATAGATGTAAGTTTCCAAGAAAGCCTCCTTTTTGAGGAAAGAAATGGAAGAAAACAGATTGTGTTTATAGGGAGAGCATTTGCCTTCATCCTCTTCATCAAAAATAGAATAAGAAGAATACTACCCTTGGAATTAGAAGGTTTAGATTCAAACTCCAGATTTACTCCTTGTGACCTGGGTGTCCATGGTCACCATATAAACTCTTGATCCCTCAGTTTCCCCATGTATAAAAAGAGAATGACACATTCCTTGAAGTTAATTTGAAGGTTAAATAAGATCGTGAATGTGGAAGCATCTAGCACAAAATGTTTTGCATAGAATAGGTGCCCAGTAAACTTGTGTGGAGTCCAGATCTAGGGGTTTGTTTAGTTCTAGTTTATTGATTTTTTTTATTGTTAATTGTGGTAAAATATATACAAGATAAAATTTGCTGACTTATAACCATTAAAAAAATAGATATTGATCTTTTATGCTAGTGGCTGGATCAAATAAGGATACAGGAATTGCATTACAACTTAAAGTGGGTATAATAATAATATAAGAGTCAAGTTCTAGGGGCACCTATCTTAGCCATTTTTAAGTGTACTGTTTGGTAATGTTAAATATATTCATGTTGTTTTGCCAATCTCCAGTGCTTTTTTTATCTTGCAAAACTAAAACTCTATACCCATTAAAGAACAACTCTCCTCTTCCCCCTTCCCCCCGACTTCCGGAAACTAACATTCTACTTTTTGTCTGTATGGATTTGACTAATCTATATACCTGCTATAAGTGTGGTCCAGCAGTATTTGTCTTTCTGTGACTGTCTGATCTCACTTGGTATAATGTCTTCGAGTTTCACTCATGTTATAGCATGTGTCAGAATTTCTTTCCTTTTTAAGACCGAATAATATTACCTTGTGTGTATATATACCACATTTTGTTTGTCCATTCATTAGTTAATGGACATTTGGGTTATTTCTACCTCTTGGCTATTGTGAATAATTCTGCTATTGAACATAGGTATACCAATAACTCTTCAAGATCCTTCTTTCAATTGTTTTGTATATATACCTAGAAGTAGTATTGCTAGATTATATGATAATTCTGTATTTAATTTTAGGGAGAACCACCGTACTGTTTTCCATAGCAGCTATACAATATTACATTTCCACTAAAAATGCATAAGTGTTTCTCCCACATTCTTGCCAACACTTGGTATTTTCTAGGTTTTTGGTTTTGGTTTTTTTGGTATTTTGATAGCAGCTATCATAGTCTGTTTTGTGTTGCTATAACTGAATAGAGAATAGAAGTTTATTTAGCCATGGTTCTGGAAGCTGGGAAGTCCAAAAGCGTGGTGCTGGCATCTGATGAGGACTTCTTGCTATGTCAGAAGGCATCACATGGCAAGAGAGCAAGGGCATCTATGGCAGCTCAGGTCTGTTTTTGTTTTCTTATAAAACCCACGTGCCTTCATGTGGGCCCCATCCTAATGATCTTATCTAATCCTAACTACCACCCAAAGGCCCCACCTACAATCAACATATGAATTTTAGTTGGCTTTCCCACTCTCTTAATACCTCACAGTGACAACCAAATTTCAATGCATGAATTTGGGGGGACTCATCCAAACCATAGCAATAGTCAACTAGGGTTATGAGGTGAGTGACTAGTTTTAAAATGAATATTCCATGGTAGACACTGTGCTTGGAGTAGGGGGCTACAAAGACAAAGTATGGTTCCTGCCCTTGAGTCACTTATAGTGTTATGGTTGGACTAGACCAGTGTTAATGAAACTATAAACATCCATTCTCATGTGGATGCCCATTAAAAGCACTGATTCCTGGATCTCTCTCTTTCCTTGAGCTCCTGAATCAAAGGCTCAATTTTTTTTCTTTGGGGAAAAAAAAAAAGTCCAGGCATGGTGGATCATGCCTATAATCATAGCATTCTGGGAGACCAAGACAGGTGAATCACCTGAGCTCAGGAGTTCAAGACCAGCTTGAGCTAGACCAAGAACCCATCTCTAAAAATAGCCAGGCATCATAGTGGGCACCTGTAGTTCCAGCTACTTGGGAGGCTGAGGCAAGAGGATCACATGAGCCCCAGAGGTTGAGGTTAGTGTGAGCTATGATGCCAGGGCACTCTACCAAGGTGACAAAGTGAGACTCTGTCTCAAAAATAAATACATAAATAAGAACAATAAAAATAAACCAAGCTCTCCAAGGAGGTGTTTTTTTTTTTTTTTTAAACTGAGTCTTACTCTATCATCCTGGGTAGAGTACCGTGGTGTCATAGCTCACACCAACCTCAAACTCTGGGGCTTAAGAAATACTATTGCAATGCCCAGTTAGTTATTCTATTTTTAATAGAGATGGGTCTCACTTTGCTCAGGCTGGTCTCGAACTTCTGAGCTCAGGTGATCCACCTGCCTTGGCCTCCCTGGGATTATAAGCGTGAGCCACCAGGGAAATTCTTATGTGCACCATTGGGCTAGATCAGGAGTTTTCAGTTGGGCTGCACGTTCTAATTTATGTCTGAGCCTCTCCCAGGGGTTCTGGTTTAACTGGCCTGGGGTGGACTCCTGTAATATATTTTAGAGCCTCGTAGGTGATTCACATGTACAGCCAAAGTGAGAATGTTGGATTAGATGATCTCTCAGTTCTTCCCAGGTATAAAATTCTGCCACCAGCTATACTTTTTAGTTCAGCAAATGTTTACTGACTTGTCACCTCTGTGTGAGGCTCTCGGTCAGTAAGGTTGTGAAGGCCAAAGCAGACTGGGCTCAAATAGAAAGGCTTGATCCATCCATACTGACCACCAGAATAACCTGCGAGAAGGCCCCAAACCAAGAGGGCTCATGGAAGCCCACTGGGGAAGGTCTTTATAGAAGATGGGAATGATTGATTGTGCCCAGTGCTGCTGAGCTTGTGTAAAGGATGAAGACTGAGAAGGAGAATGGACCATTGCATTTGACAATAAGGAGGTCATTGATGAGCAATGCTTTAGTGGAATGAAAAAGATGGAAGCCTGAGTGGAGAACAAGAGGTGTGAAGGCAGAGCTGTAGACAACGACTTCTAGGAAGTCTGTGGCAGAGTGGTGCGGAGAAATGTCACTGAGGAAGTACATTAGGTCAGTTGTTTTTAACTGTTTTTTTTTTTTTTTTTTTTTAGACAAGAATCTCACTATGTCACCCTTAGTAGAGTGCTGTGGCATCTTAGCTCATAGCAACCTCCAACTCTTAGGCTTAAGCAATTCTCTTGCCTCACTCCCCCCCAAGCAGCTGACACCTGCCACAATGCCCAGCTATTTTTTGTTGCAGTTGTCATTGTTGTTGGCAGGCCCGGGCTGGATTCAAACCTGCCAGCTCCGGTATATGTGGCTAGTGCCCTTAGCTGCTGAGCTACAGGCGCCGAGTAAGTTTTAAACTGTTTCTTTATTAGAATTTCTTCCACTGCAGCTACTGATGCTTGTTAAAAAGAATTTATGAAGAACCTAATCAAGCAGGCACTTATGAGCAGACTCTTGGCCCAACCCAAGGGTCAGGGAACAAGGTTTGGGGGAGGAAGGCTTACTTTATTGTAACGTTTTTTTAAAATATGAAAGTCAAATTATTCTGATTGAAGCTAACTCACAGAGCACATCAAAACATAGTTTATGCCAATTTTTGCTGAACTGGACTTCTGTGGGGGGGGGGTCTTACAGGGGAAAACATTCCACTTCCCACATAAGGGAGAAAATAGTTATATTTTACCTCTTCCCTCCTTTCTCTTTTCCCCCTTATCCATTTCTTCGTTTTATTTTCCTGGTTCCTGTTCTTTCTGCCTCCATTGTCCTCCTCCTCCTCTTCCTCCTGCCTCTTTCACTTGGCATGTGATGCCTTTTCAGAGGGGTTCCCTTCTCATCCCCTGCCCCGCCCAGCTCTCACTGTGCTCACCCACACAGGTCTGCTTGTGTTAACTGCTCCAGTCAAGCTACTCTCTGCCTATGCTGTATCTCTCAGTGGCTCCATGCCCTTGAACATGCTGTTTCCTACTCTTTTCTTTTGGCTAACTCCTACTTATTTGTATTAGGGTACACTGTAAGCCACTATCACAAAAAGACCATCAGTTCACTGGTTTATATGAAAGAAAATTTTATTTCTCTGTCATACTACAGTTCAGAGGCAGGGGTGCAGGGCTGGTAGGTTGAGTCCAAGATGACTGTTCCAGCTCTCACCATCACACCGGCATCCCAGCCAGGAGGAGGAGGAGGGACAGGACAAGGGGACTTACCTACCTGTTCCTTTTAAAGGCACCATGCAGGCATCGTACACGTTACTTTTACTTATATCCCACTGGCCAGAGTTTAGTCACGTAGCCACACTGCACCATAAGGAAAGCTAAAAAAAATGTAGTCTTTAGTCGTGAGAATGGATACTGGAGAATGATAGCGGTCTCCAGCACATGATCTTTCTAGGTTCACCCAAGTTTTCTGCTGTGGGAAGCTGTTCCTCCCAGGAACGCCTGCATTTTTCTCTCTAGTACATTTACCAGACCGAATTGGGATTACCTGGTACCATGCCTGTGCTTTACTAGACTGTAAACAGACATGGCCCACACGTCATTTACCTTTGAATCCTTAGAACCTCTGAGAGTATTGGCCCATGATGGGTGGATATATATGGCATGAATCACCCTGAACAGATGCATTGTGGATGGTGGGACACTAGCACTGTGCCCTTTCTGGTATGAGGGAGGAATGGAGGGTCTGGCAGGTCAGCCGTTTGGTTGGCCCATGTGGCACTGCCTTGCCTCTCTGCCTACCACACTGGAGAGAGCTGGGAGTCAGCTGGTAACCACAGAAGGGTGGGTGGGAAAAGGCAGCCCCCATTCCTTTAGCCAGGTAAATGAGCAATCCTAAAAAGTGTTTAATTAGTTCACATATTTATTTTAGGTTCAAGCAGTATTATCCAACTCTTACCAAGTATACTGGGTGTTGGGAAGCAAGACATGGCTGGATTCAGCCCTGTGCCATTTGTGTGTGACCCTCACTTCCAGACTTTTAGGACACTGGCCACCCTTTGACCAGGAGATAGCATCCCCAGGACTCTTTCTCTCTTGATCCTCTCTCTACACCTATGGGACCTGCATGCTTTTACCTCTTCCTGTTGGCTGCTGAGCATTCACCTCCTCTTGAGTCACAGCCTCAGCATGTACTCTCTGATATGCTGGGCTTGTCTTAAAGATGAGGGGCAGGCAGCTTGGAACCCTATCAGGGAGAAGGAATGGGGAGAGCATCAGAGACCAGTAGAATGGGTTGGTCTCTGAATGAAAAAAATCTATATATTCTAACTTAACAAGAATATTTAATGGGCTGGGTGCGGTGGCTCATGCTTGTAATCCTAGCACTTTGGGAGGCCAAGTTAGGTGGATTGCCTGCAGTCAGGAGTTAGAGACCAGCCTGAGCAAGAGTGAGACCCCATCTCTACTAAAAACAGAAAAAAATCTAGCCAGGCATTGTGGTGGGCACCTGTAGTTCCAGCTACTCAGGATCAAGGTATCACTTGAGCCCAAGAATTCGAGGTTGTTATGAGCTATGACACTACGGCACAGAGTGTGACTCTGTCTCAAAAAAAAAAAAAAGAATATTTAATGAATTTCAATATTCTTTCATATATTTTAGACTACTCTAAGGGTCCAGGAAAAGAAAGTAATTGTTCAAGGCTGATGCTAATTGCATAAGTTTTTGTGCTGTTCAATGCTTAGTATACAGAAGATAATAAATGCTTTATTGAATAAATAAAAATAAATAACAGGCTGATTAAAAAAAGAAAAATCTATATTCTTACATAGCCTATTTCTCATAACTGGCCTATTTCTTATAACTTGTTATGTTGAAAGAGTCACGTGGCACTTTTCCACCCTTATCCTAGGAACCTAGATTTGGGTACCAGGAATGGGTGCATGTAAGGAAACCTTTTCTTACATCATGGTCCAGTATCAAGATCTGCCCTCACTTCCCAGATGTAGGACATTCCCTGTTGTATGTTTCCATCCCTTTGCAGTGCCTGCCACATGCTTGTCTGTGTGTGACATCCCATAGCCCTCTGCAATGCCCTTCCCTGTTCGTTTTCTGATTCTAGGAGGGCAGGTGATGGTAGCTCTATTTTAGAGACAAGGAGGCTGCAATACAGATCACCCTGGTGCTGACCTTTGGGTGGGAATAGGCCTGTGGGCTCTACACGCTTCAGTCCAAGGGTCCCTTGGAGCCAAGGAGGCTACTTACAAGATCACCCTGGTGAGTTAGTGATGGAATCAGATGTGGTAGCAAGCTCTTTGAACCACAAGACCTTGGGAAGCTTGTGGGAAGTGTGCACATGCAGATCTCATTGTCATGTTCCAGGAGTGATCCAGCAGGGATGTTTGTGGCCGATGATGGGCTGATAGAGCTCTTGGTGTAACTTGCACTCCTGGGTATTCTCACAGCCCACAGTGGGCTAAGGGTTTTGTCCCTAACCCCCAAATTAGTTTGGATTTCTCATTTGTATCTTAAGAGGTCCTGTTGTCAATTTCCAGGCCAGGAAGAAAGTTTATCTTTTCCCTTCCCTGATGTTCCTCCCTCCTGTGATAGTTGAGAATAAAATTCTTTCTCATCTGCGATGTTAAGCTCTCCGGAGAGAAAAGAGAGAACAACTCATTCCCTTAGGCCAAGCGCATGGACTGAATGTTTTTGTCTCCCCAAATTCATATGTTGAAGGCTTAGTCCTCAATATGATGGTATCATGAGGTGGGGCCTTTGGAGGTGATTATGTTTGGATGAGGTCACAGGGTAGAAGCCCCATGGTGGGATTGGTGTCCTTATGAAGGGATGAAAAACCCTGAGTTCTCCACTGTGTGGGGGCCGTCCCAGAACCTCACCGTGCCCTTATTACAGACTGTCAGCCTTCAGGACTGTGAGAGATAAATATCTGTTGTCTGAGCCCCCTGGTCTTTGGTGTTTCTGTTGTAGCAGCCAAAGGACAGAGACACACATCTACTTTCAAATGTGTCCTGAGTTCTGGGTGGGAATAGGCCTGTGGGCTCTACACGCTTCAGTCCAAGGTTCACCTGGAGCTGGAATTATCAGCAAATGTCCACCAGACATTCTTCATCCTGTGGAAAAGAGATACGAGCCACTACAGAGGCCACTAAAGATGGCTGAACTGGTCTCTTCTGATGTGTCCTGTGACTTAACTGAATTTCTCCTCTTGCTTTCAGAAAAGTCTTACAGTATCTTTATTTCCAGTATAATTCACTTTTATACTGCCTAGTATGTCACATACTGTATCAGGTACTTAAGATACAGACGTGAATATGGCCCATTTCCTGCTTTCAAGACATGCCATGCTGCTAAAGTTTAAAAAGTGTGCCATAAGGTCTCTAAGGAGTGAATGTAAAATTTAGAGCAGTAGAGCCAAGTGTCCACTTTTGCGTTTTGGATGCTTCTGGAGGTTGTGTTTAATGTACTTTCAGCAGGGAGGGATTAGAGGCTGGCAGACAAGTTATGAAGTTATTGCAATCATTTAGAGAAAAGACAGCAAGGACCTAGAGTCTTTGGGAAAGAGGCATTTAAGGAAAGAGGGAAATTTGCAAGATTTTTAGGAGCAAGATTGTCTGGCCTTGGCACTTGTGTGAGAGCAGGAAGTGAGGGGGAGATTTAAGGATGATTGAGGTTGCTAGCCTGGGACATTGGAGAATGGTGGCACGGTTAGCTGAGACAGCGTGTTGAAAATGGGGTGGGGATTGGGGGAGGGGGCAGGGAGATCCTGGGTGATGGTGATGAGGATAACTGAGGACGTAGGTGAGGATGTGGGTGAGGAACAGGTACAGAGGGAATGAAGGTGGGGGAGTCTATGAGGAGGTGAGGGGAGATTCCAGAATTCAAGACCCATAGTCATAGGCCATGTTCACAAGTACTCACTTAAAAGGGGATTCTCTATATTGGAGGAAAGACATTGTCCTTTCTTCTAACTAGAATCTTTTATACTTTTTGTCATCACTTTTGTGAGAATATTTCTAAGCACCTAGTTAAGGTTCATGGAATAGAGTTTACTCATAGGAAATTTAAACACCACCAGTGAACTAAGGGAGGGAGAACCTTCTGAAAGCACATGATGCCCTCACTTACAGCAGTGCACCACCAGGCACCCAACCACCGCTGGGTGGAGTTGAATAATGGCTCTGTCTGTACTCCAGGAAAGCATTCTGTTTTGGCTAGACTGTGCGAGCATCTTTAATAAGACTCCAAAAATCACAATGCTCTTATAACCAGCAGGCTTATCTTAGAGAGGGAAGAATCCAGTTAGGAATTGCTGCTTGATTTTTAAACACTTAAATTCCCTTCTAGTCGCTTGAAACCTTCTGAAACTCTGAGCATAGCATCGCATTGTACAGAGCCAAATACCACTCACAATGAGTATAGCAACTTGCTACACAAGATGTGGTCCCAGAGCCAGCAGTACTGGCATCACTTGGAAGCTTGTTAGGAATGCAGACTTCACTGAATTAGAACCTGCGTTTTCACAACAGCCACTCTGATTCATATGCACATTAGAATTTGAGAAGTATTGGTCTGGCACGGTAGATTCCAGATATGGTTTTGCATTGAATTCATCTAAGTAACTTTGAAATGATACAGCTTTCCAAGCCTCACTCCCAGGAATTCTGATTTAGCCAAGCAACTCTCTTGGGTAGCTAGGTTTAGAAACCACTGACATGTATAGATTTCAAAATCTTCTCTGTTCATGGACAAATGGCAAGAATTTTAGTAAATGGAAATCTAGTTTGAGCTCCGCATCTGATTGCTTTATATTCACAACAATGGCCAAAGCCTCATGGCCTTAAAACACACACACACACATCTAGATGGACAATAAGCAGCCTTGTCCCTTTACTCTCAGGACATCTTGATGCATGATGCTTAAGAAGGACGTGTGCTTGCCTCTCCCCCAACACAGTGACCATTCACACATTGGCAAAAGTTGAATGGTCTTGGCCAATTCACTGCCTGGTTTGAAAGCAGCTAAAGTCAGCTGATGTTTACCAAGCAGTCTGTGGATGAAAATAATTACCCAAGAACCAAACAATGTGATCCCCATTAGTTGCATAGTTTGTCTCTGCAGAAGGTCAGAGCTGGAAGAGGCCTTTCAGCACTCTCCTCGGGCTCTCATTTTATGGACAAAGAGAGTGAATCCATGAGAGGCTGGGGCCTGAATTCCAGCTGATTTCATCCAAGAAGGAAGGATATTTTGTTGTTTGGAAAAGGGACCACATATTTGTTGCCTAATCAGAGGCACAAAACGAGCAAGCTTTGTATTCCACACTTAATATCAAGCATTGGGGAAACTGCTGTAAACACAGAAAGATCTGGCTCCTAACCATTGCTCAGGATCCTGAGACACATGGAGTGCAGATGTCCTAGGAATTCAACAGCGAGTTCTCAAACGCTGAGATCTTTAATTAAACAGGTGTTTGGGAAGTAGGTCTTGTGTAGCTTCCAGCCTTGGCTGGCTTGTCTTGCTGAAAAATGGCACCGACCCAGCTCAGCAGCAGGCCTGAAACTGGCTTCACTTGGAGGCGTAGGAATGTGTCATTGTTATTTTCTTCTTTCTTATCAAGCCCCATTAGCTTGAGCAAGGAAGGAACAAAAATGGGCTGGGAAAACATGTTATTTCACTGGGTAAAAATTTACTACCAAGGAAATGATTTTTGCCATGTCCAAAAAAGGAAGAGTGGAGGCCTTGGAAAGGTGTAGTCTTCCAAGTGCTCTTGGACAGCTTCTCCCGGTGTCACCCAGTGAGAATGTTTCCTTTTGGCTGATGCCATTCTTACACAAGAACAGAGACGTTCGGCTGAGGTTATGTACACAGGCTCACAAAGGCAGACCTTGCTTATTCACAGTATTGGAGCAGAGAAGGCACAGGAAGAGGAAAGAATCACAGATTATGTAAAGGTTGATTATATGTGACTGTGGAGTCCAGGAGGACATACATACCTTCATGCTTTTGGATGCCTACAATTATAGAGTCATAGGTGGAGCTATAGATGCCCATCTATGGTGTAGAAACTGAGAGCCCATGAAGATACATGTACCCTGCCTTTCTTTACCTCTTATCTACCTTTCCCACTGCATGGCCAGCCCTCAGGGGGGAAAAGTCCTTGGCCTTGATGGTGGTTGAATCATGAGATGAACCATACCTTAGAACCCACTGAGCCTCAGCACTGTCATCTTTGGTGATTTCTAGAACAGAGTCTGCAGGAGGCAAAAACCAAGATTCCTCTGTGTTCCACAACTGTTAGAAACAGCACCTCTGAGGGGAAGGGAACTAAAATTTCCTGGGCACCTGCTATGTGCCAGGCAATGGTGATGGGCCCTGTGTACATGTTAATTTATGAGCTCTCATACCAACCTGTGAGCCAGGCCCTATTAGCCCTGTTTTCCAGAACACCCAACAATCTGAGAGGTTGATAAACTTGCTTCCCATCATTCAGGCCTCAAATGTGGGAACCTGGATTTATACCCAGCTCCGTCTGTTCCCCAAATTTTTATTCTCTTACCTACTGCCCTTTTACAGGGAGGTCTCAGTCCTTTGGTGTTTTTTCCTTAAACTTTGGTGCTAGGAGAATGGCCTAGAAAATGTTCTCCTTGTGGGCAGGGGGGAACCATTGGTGTTTTGTCTTATTTTGTACAGTTTTTAAAAGACATTCTCTTTCAGTTAGAATTTATATTACAAAAACAGTTTTTTCCCTTTAACGTTCAGGAATAAATGCTGAAATGTAAATGCTTATATGTATGTAATATGAGCTGACAAACATGCATGTTATTTATATTCAAACATATTTCTGCATATTTATAGCAGTACCTTAAGTCTGTTATACAGATTTATAAAAATTTGTATGTAGTTATACTAACCTGTGGGTTAACACTCAGATCATACTTGGAAGCAATAGTTTTTATATGGGACAGAAGGGGGGTTGTGTAATGTTTTCTGAGAACCAGCCCACTCCCAAGGGGAGGGCATAAAATGGGCACAAGCCAACAGCACATGCCAGGGAAGTCCTCTGAGAACATTGTCAGATGGAAGAGCAGAAGTGCCAGTCCCACTCCAAGCGCTAAAACCGTTGGTAAGTTTGTAGGCTGCAGCCTCTTCTCATGTCATCTCTTCATCCATTTTGTTGCCCCCAGGTTTGTGGGGCAGTTGTATTTTCATGTGTTGAGGCCAGTTTCTCCATATTGTACCTCTGTGAGAGCTGTATTTGAAGGATGTGCTTTTATCCCTTTAACACGCTTGCCTGAAGGGCATTCCTTTGTTCATACTGGTCTTAGCACCAGCGACACACCTGCCCACAGGAAGCTTCCAGTCTGGCTGGGGATGTGAAACAAAGGTAAGGGTATGAAATCCTAAATGAGCATCCTTAATATGTGGCCCTGGGGCCTGGAAGCCCAGATAAAGTTACGCAGGTAGGCAGGTGCGATGCTGGTGTTTTCCAGGCTCTTGAAAAGTCAGTGAGAGCTTTCCTGCCATTGCCAGGGTCCTGGTCACCTGGACAGAGGAGAGACATTGCCCCACCTGAGAGAACAAAGCCATGGTTGCTGTGGCAGAATCCTCCAGGTGCCCAGGCAGCTGGACAGGAGGGAGCAGGGAGGGGGCAGAAGGAACAAGATGGCAGGAGGAAATATACTTGGTGACAGCTTTCCCGAATGGCCTGGAGGTTTAGGAGGATGCACCCTCCTCCCAGCCACTGTAGGTCATAAAGAATGAATGAGGAATGAGTGAATAAATGATTGAATGTACCCAGAATCCTTTTCTCTTAGGAGGATCTTCCTAGCCATTGCATGGGGAAGGAAAGGAAATAACAAGCTCCGTTTGTGCATGAGGATAATGACACTTGCTCAGGTTGCCGAAGCTTGTGCTTTTCCACTGATGCAGAAAGGGATGAAGGGAGGCCCTGCCAAAGAATGTCCTTGGAGTGATTCAATGTATTTTTCCTTCTGTTATTTAAGTCAAATGTACTTAATGTAAGCAATTCAGCTGTGAGCTGGAATGCGTGATGAGTCTTTCAGCCCCATGTGGAAACCCACTGTGTGAACATTTCCAGTTTTAGCTCCATCAGGTGTGTAAGCTGACAGTGGTTTGGATGGTGGTGATTGTTTTTAAAGTACACACCCTAAAATGGTCTTGTCAGCTAGTTGGCTGGGAAAAACCTGCCTGGGGGCTTCCAGGCATTAATACTTGTTCATGCATTCATTCATCCAGTACTTACTCCAGTAAGTACTCCATCTACTGTGGACACAGCAGAACACCAGGTATGTTTTGAGGCTATAAAAGTGGGAGACATGCCCCCCCACAAAACTCTCCAGGGACATATTGAGTTCTCAAAATATACTTCATATTGACAGTCCATGAGTTAGTGAAAGTCAAAAAATTAATTTTTAAAGTGTGTATCAACAGAAGTGAGATATGACTGAGTTAATTCAGTAAAAGTGGTGGAGTTGGAAAAAAGTGAACTTTGAAGATTTTGTTTCTAGGTCTGAGTGTTTTGCCCATACTCACATGCTGTGTGCGTATACATGTACACACATACACACACACCTGTGTTTGGGTCCTTTATGCTCTTCTTCTTCTGAGCCTTGTTTGCTCTACCCAAGTGTGTCTAGTTAGGACTCTGTGGGTATCTTGCATGTGCCACAGTTGCACAAGCACAGAGACTTGGGAACTAGCAATCACCAAGATCCAGTGAGAGAGCTCCCTCTGGTCTCCCTCACCCTCCGTTCCCCTCAAGGCAGGAAAAAGAGCAGAAATTCCTGAGGCAATATTGTTCCCAGGGCACAGTTACCATCCATCACTCCCCACTGAGAAAATGTAAATATGCACTGGCTGATAGTGGCATTATTTATTGTCATGGGCTTTGATATGGATTTGAGCAGGAGCGACTTATGGCCAAGCATTATTTGCCTGCTCCCCTGGGAGGCTCTGCTCACTGAGCAGAGGAGGGTGGAAGGGAGGTGCTGGACAGAGGCCCAAGTCCTTACAGCTGAGAACAGCACTGAGGCTTTGCCATAGAGGGTGCTCGTGGTCAACGTATTGGAATGGAGGCTGCCGTACCTTGGAACCAGGTGCTGGAAGGCTGTCCCTATTTTAGGGGCGTAAAAGCTGATTCCATATGATGGCCAGATACCTGATCATTTGAGGGTGGGATGGGGATTGATCAGTATCATTGGTGTTGAGTTGTTGCTGGTGGGTGTTGGATTGTGGCAGTGTCACTTGAACCCAAGGGACCATTGCTTACCTTGTCAAATGTTTCACTTAATCAGTTGTGCTGGCTTCCTGAGTGTGAATAATACAAAGCCCTGTCCTCAAAAGAACTTACACTTTTGGGTCCTAGATCCCATCACCCCCATTCTCACCATACATATTTAAAGAAGCCATCTGAATGGATGAAGGTCAAGTCTTCAGTGTGCAGTCAAGAGGCAGACAATTTGAAGGTGGATCAATAAAAGGCAGCAAAAGGCCAGCCTTCCCCTGAACCAGCTTGGTCCTGGGCACTATGACCTGTCATTCTTGCACAGAGTAGACTTGGAGTCAGACAGGTAGGAAAGGTTCAGCTCTGGGCTCAGTGCTTATTTGCTCTTACAGCTCAGTTTTCCCATCTGTAAAATGGGATCATGAGCCCAATTCACTGGGCAATGTGAGCATAAATACAATAACAAGTGAGGTATGAGGCACACAGCCCAGGCTCAGTGAATTGTAGCTTTTCCTGTTATTTCTGACTGCATGATGGTGAGTATGATGGAGCTAGAGGAGAAGGTGGAGATGAGTTCTCCCTGACTCGGTAATGAGGGAAAGGAAGGCATACTGGTAAGGTACAGGTGAGGGCAGGGCTGACAAGGAGGAGAGGAGTTGGAGTCTCCAGGCAGATCCTAGGTGCTTGGGGATCCCTGTGGAGTACATTAATGCATGAATGTTGAGTGAAAGTTCTCTCTTAGGTCAAAGTGAGTTTGGCATGGAGAGGTCTGCTTCAGGATGCTGGGTGCTCCCCCTAGAAGTGCAGTGTAGGGGAGAAGAGGGAGAAGGATGTTTCAGTTTAAACAGTTTTGAGCACTGACTGTGTACATTGCCTATGCCAGATGTCTTGGGAAACATGGATAGGGCGTGATCTCTGTGCACTGAAGCTCTGAGTTAAAGAGAAGGGACTTGGATGCAAATACCTTTATTCCACCAGACAGATGGCAGGCCCCATAGCAGCATGGACAGGTCCAGTGTGAGCAGAGAGGGGTTAGCCCCAGAGCTGGAGGGAGTAGAAGTCTGGAGGGCTCTGGGAAGCTACATGAAGGGGTAGGAACCTCAGGTCAGAAGATTTTCACCAGTGAATACAACTGAGCAGCTAGACAGCCAGCTTTTGTTGGCAGGAGATGTTTCTTTTACTTCTGCTTTGCTCTCATAGTCCTGTGTACACAGTAGGTACACTGCAGACCCCTGTTTAACACATGAATGAATAAGCCTAATACACAAAAAAAAGCCTTTTAAATCAAGTCATGGTTATTGTCAGAGTGGACATATGTGCAGATAGCAACAGCTTGGGATGGCAGAAGGGTGCCTAAGGATGTGCGTTCCCTTCTTGGTTGTTTCCCTTTGTGGATTTCTGGTGAGCAGACTAGCTCCACCCTCTTCTGTTAGAGATCAGTGTCTCCCAGAAGGGCTTATCAGGGAGGTGTTTCCATCTCCCTGGGTGTAACCCAGTGATTTTATCAACTGCCTTGCAGCTAAGACAAGCAAACCACTGGCACCTCTGGTGGCCCCAGGGCTCTAGATAGATGTATGTGACATTCTTTGGAATATATCTGTGTTACAGATGTGGACGAGTGTGCAACGGATTCCCACCAGTGCAACCCTACCCAGATCTGCATCAACACAGAAGGAGGATATACCTGCTCTTGCACGGACGGATACTGGCTTCTGGAAGGCCAATGCTTAGGTAACAACTCTCTGGGGTTCACACAGACTCTTTTTTTTTTTTTTTTTTTGAGACAGAGCCTCAAGCTCTGGGTAGAGTGCTCTGGTGTCACAGCTCACAGCAACCTCAAACTCCTGGACTTAAGTGACTCTCTTGTTTCAGCCTCCTGAGTAGCTGGACTACAGACATCCGCCACAACGCATGGCTATTTTTTGGTTGTAGTTGTCATTGTTTAGCAGGCCCAGGCCGGATTCGAACCTGCAAGCTCTGGGGTATGTGGCTGGCACCTTAGCTGCTTGAGCTACAAGGCTCTGAGCTCACAGAGACTCTTGAAAGTTAATGATTGCCAGGAATATTGAGAGATGTGGGCGGAGCTGACTGCCTAAGAGTAGTATACTTTCCTTTGAGGGGAGGGGCTCCTAAAGGGGTAGAAGGCTATTGAACTTGTATATATCATCACCCTTGAAGATCAGTTGTCACCATCACTATCAAGTCCTCACTATAGTTTTTGATCATATTTCTTTTTTGTGTTTTTGAGACAGAGTCTCAGTTACCCTGGGATTGAGTGCTGTGGCATCATACCTCACAGCAACCTCAGACTCTTGGGCTCAAGTGATCCTCTTGCCTCAGCCTCATGAGTCGGTGTAGCTGGGACTACAGCTACCTGCCAAAATGCCCAGCTAGTTTTTTTACTTTTAGGAGAGACAGGGTCCTATTCTACTCTTGCTCAGGCTGGTCTCAAACTCCTGAGCTCAGATAATCCACCCTCTTCAGCCTCCCATTGTGCTAGGATTACAGGCGTGAGCTGCCATACCCAGCCTTTAAGGGCAAGTTCGATTTTACAGAGACTGTCCTCCTCTCTGCAGGAAGTTCATAGCTAAGCAAGGAAGTGATAGAACTGTTATTTTGCTCTACTTAGAAATAATACTCAGAAAAGAGAACTCTTTTGCTTAGTCACAGAAATGTTCCAAGTCTCAAATGTGGATCAGTAGATTCTGATCTCACATTGGTTCCTCCCCTTGCCAGGCCCACCCCACTAAAGGCACCCTTCCCTTTTACTCCTAAGGAGCCAGTCATTACCAATTAAAAATTTTGTCCCTTGCAGTTGGCATCTGCTATGTGATCTTTCTGTTTATTTTTACTCGAGGGTTGTTTTCCTTTGATCTCCCCTCTATTTTTGGGTTTAGCCAAGTGAATGAATTCATAGCAATCTCTAGCTGTCACTTCAATTTCTAATTCTAGGGTGCAATTTCTATGCTGTGTTTCCTTGGAAAAGCCCTGCCAGTTTAAATTCTGTAAGACACTATTTCGTTGCCTGAAAGTCAGTCCTGGAGGGTCTGAGAAACAGATCCAGATGGTATCATGGAAATGAAAAAAGAGAAGGTGCTTCTTTCCAAGTCTCTCTTGATTGAGGCTGAGTTTGGGATCTACTTGTGAGCCCCGTCTGAAGCGTCTCTGAGGCCTGATAAGCCAGCCTAGACTTGACTTGGTTTTCCTTTTCAGGCATATGCACGAGCATTTGGGAATATGATGGTTGCTGTGCATTTAAACCACTTCTGCTACAATGGAAAATTTGATGCTACTTTCAACATAAGCATATCAGTGAGACAGAATTTTTTTGTACAACAACTTAATGTGTAGAATTTCAGAGCTGGAAGGTATTTATATATCATGCCATCCAACTTTATAGAGGTGGAAGCTGAGACTCAAAGAGGAGAAATAGTTGGGACAAAGTTAAAGTGAAGTGGGACTAATAGCTAAGTCTCCTGTGTCTCAGTCCAGCTTTCTTCCCACCACAAGGGGCGCTAGAGAGCTAGAGGAAACCTGGTTGGATGCACAGGCCCAATTGTGGAGAACTTTGAGGACTGGGAGAAGTCCCCTGATCTGAGGGGTGCCAGCAACTTGAACATTCCTCTGTCTGGGAAGGTTGTCCTCTTCCTCCAAGTGTGAAGCTTTGGAAGGGATGCTCCTGGAAGCCTCATGTGGTGCCATGTGGCACAGCACATTCACATTTTACATCTGAGGTGAACCCCTTTCCTAATTATGGCTGACTCATGTGTCCCCAGCCAAACTCTCCTTTCTCTTGCAAAATGCAAGTTCCATAGCCACCCACAAGTTGCTCTGTACACCTTTGAAGAGAGCACTTTTGCAGGAAAATGGGGCAAGGGGCTGCCTCCTATCCAAGGTGCTCTTCAGCAAAGGGTACCCTCTCTGGTCCCTGCTGCCTTCCTGCGCCTTGGTGATATGCCCAACTGCAACTGGGAAGAGGTCAGGGCCAGAAGCTGTGTAAGCCAGTCGGTTTTCCAAGCAGAAGCTGCCCAGCACCCAGGGGACAGGAGGGTGGACCATCTAAGAAGTAGCTGGGACTCAGGGCACTGAATCTGAGGGAGGGCTGAACAAAAGGTAAGGGGTAGAGATGGCTTGGGGAGAGTTCTTGCAGTGGGTAGTAGGAATCAGGCACAAGGACTAAGATTCTGAGCTGGCCTCTAGGGGTCCCAGATAGACCCTGGTTCCAAAGGAACTAGAATATCAGGAAGGAACAAAGTTAGTTTAAGGGGGAGATGAGGATAAGGACCACTTACAACTATAGTCATATCAACTGGCTGCAGCAGGAACCAGCTGTACAGGGGAGGACTCTGTCTCTGTCTCCAGGCTGATGATTTCATTCCCACCCCACGCCCATGGGATTGAATTCTCTAACCCATCGTTCCATTGACTTGGGGTGTTAAGATGTGCTTTCCCTATGGCATTAGGGTCCCCATTGATGGGTACATGTTACAGGTAGGTTATATTGCCCAGCTCTGCTCAAAGGACCCATTCACCCTTGGTGCTGCCGCTTTCCCTGGAAAGGCCAGCTGTGGCTCAGGAGAGGCATGTTTATCCAGAGTTTTATGTTCACTCTGGTGCAGGGAGATCCAAGGCGAACTCCAGCATCCTCATGTTACTGGATTCATGAGTCTCTAGTGCTGCCCAGCTCATCCTGGTCTACACTGGCTCTTGTTCCACACAGCTGGATGTATTCGTTGTTAATGGGGCTGGCAAGGAGCCTATTGGAGCAACACTATGGTTTCTTCTTACATATTAAGCCGACTTGTCCTCTGCCAGGGCAATGAACCTTAGAGTTGAATCTTTTTTTTTTTTTTCAGTTTTTGGCTGGGGCTGGGTTTGAACTCGCCACCTCTGGTGTATGGGGCCCGCACCCTACTCCTTTGAGCCACAGGCCCCGCCCAGAGTTGAATCTTAATGTTGGATAAATTAGTGTTAGATAAAATCTGAGAGGCCTTCTTGTCCAACATCCCACTTGAAGCAAAAATTTCTTCTACAGCTTCTGGAAGTTGATTCAGGTGTCCATGGGACTGAGATGGGTGAGGAGGGGATGTAAAAGGTTGTAAGGAGATTGAGCCATGTAATCCAGAGAGCATCACCATCCCTGACACTTAGTAAGTAACATCTGGCACTGGTTCCCTTCACTTCCTTTCATGATCCTGCTCCAGAAGCGGTAGGCAAACGTGCCATGCTAGTGGTGGCACTGGTGAGTGAGAGGGAGACCTGTCTCACTTTGCTTGCATTTCTGTTTCCAGACATTGATGAATGTCGCTATGGTTACTGCCAGCAGCTCTGTGCAAATGTTCCTGGATCCTATTCCTGTACATGCAACCCTGGTTTTACCCTCAATGAGGATGGAAGGTCTTGCCAAGGTATGTGACACTCATGGTAACTTGGACACAATGTGAAACAGTAGATGCAGTCTTCTTTGGAGCCCAACAATTGGCACTTGTGGGAAACGCTGCTATTAAAATTGTTCCCATCTTTTGTCACTGCTCACCCATCCCCATTGCTTATAGAAACCTGAAACCTGACCTGAGGTTATATGAAATATCTCAAAAGTGCTCTGAGAATTGCTGAGGGCAGAACCTCAATCATCTATCAGTTAGGAGCTTCACAGTTTCATGGATTTGCTTCTTTTCTGTGTCTGTTCTCCAGAAGTAGGCCTGCCTAATCAGGAATTGTCTTGCATATCTTGTAGCCTAAATTCAATTCCTGAGGGCAAAAGAGGGGTGTTCAGGGCTCCTGACCCTGGATGAATCGTAAAATAAACATATATGCACTGTTCAGGGGTCTCACAGGTAATGTTGAGGCCTCTCGCTACAGTTTTCCCTCCAGCCCGTGATAGGAAGGCCTGTTACTTAGCAGAGAGTCTGGTGGTAGTGAATTTCTCCTATTGTTTAGCATGCCCGACAGCCGGAATGAAACACAGGCATTCTCTCATTTTCACGTGATTACTGCCAATACTGATAAGTAAGGAAAACAAGCTGCATGCCTGTGTGGTTTCCATCTGAGGGTTTCTTCTGCTCAGGAAGTGAATGGGAGACTTAAGACTCAAGGAATTAGTGTAAGTCCTGCTCTGGCCCTGAGCTTATCCTTGGCCCACCACCCCCCAGCCCAGGCCTCCAGCCCCTGGCAAGTGCTTGGCCCAGGTTGGAGGCAGTGCCAGAGACGCAGAATGAGGTCTTTGTCTGGAGACCTCAGGCTTTGCAGTGCCCATTTCCTTGTCACACCATTGGAGTTCTGGCCGGCAGGCTTCTGGCCAGCTCGTTGGAGGATATTATGTCTCCATTAGTTTAATCATATCTAAATTGTTGGGTAAACAGGAAGGCATCAATGTTAAAGAGTTTGGTCCTGGATTCTTTCTAAGTCTCTCCTCCAAAGCTGGTTCAGTTGATTTTTCCAAGAAGTCTCGACAGTTCTTGGTGCCAGGAGAGGTTATTTTCTTCTGAGAGCAGAGGCTGGGCCAGGAGGTCAAGGAAGCAGATAGACTAGGGTCCCTTCCTTCCTATGTGAGCAGACTGCAGGCGCCTGGCTCCCTTGCTGCTGCAGTAAGTGGCTTAGGGCAGATGCAGGATGGTCTGTACCAAGGCTGGGCATTGGGGGTGCCAGCCCAGGTTTTCCCTCAGAGGCTGGCACAGTGCACCCAATACCTCCTGAGGTGCAGCTGTGCCCAGCAGAGCCAAAAGGCACCTGTGTCCTTCAGACCTCTCAGTGACGCTCTGTGACAAAGAGCAGAGAGTACACCAGGCAGTGCCAAGTCAAGCATGTGCCAAGGCAGCAGGCACAGCACCCAGGCCCTGTACATGGGCACTTGGCCATTGGGATATTACATCAGCAGGGCCTGTGGGCAACACAGGCTGCTACCTACTCCATCGAGCTCTTGCAATCCTTATACCTCATGTATGAAAGAGCTCTTTGCACTCTACAAAGCATGGTCACGTCTGTTCATCTCACTGAACCCCAACAATAGCCTTGAGATAGGCAGGCAGGCGTTTGTGGCCCTGCTTCACAAATGAGGAAATCAAGATTCAAAAAGGTTAAGCAGCTTGGCTCAAGTCACACAGCCAGGTGGTGGCAGAGTTGAGAGTAAAACCAAAGGCCCAGCCTTCCTGTTCCCCAAGTCAGACCGGCCTGCTGCTGCTCTCAAAGGATTCAGAAGGGTGTCCTGAGAGGGCTGGCAGGAAAGGGCAGCAAGAGGCCCAGGGGCAGAGAGTCTTTTTAGTCCTCCTGCTCTCCCGAAGCAGCTGAGGGCTGTGAGAGGGCGGGACTTGAGCTCATTCATCTCCTCAGGGCCAGCATCTGGCCAGAGGCTGAGGATGCCAGTCCTAATATGTATGTGTATTCACCAGCACCGTCCTGTGAGAACTTGCACTCTATGGCTTAGCACTGTGGGTACTTTCCTGCCTGCCCCTGCCTCCCATGGAGAAACCCCAATCTCCATGGGCACCAGGGAGGCTGGTATCTTGCTGGACTCTTCCCTACACAGCTGTTAATTTACTTATCTGTTTTCCACCTGAAAGCTCCAAAGGCGCCAGGAAGCAGGGATTTGTGGGCATGGGATTAGCCCTCCCCTTTAAGAAAAGCCTCTCAAGCTGCTCACCATGAAGGTTTCTAACTCTGAAAACGTTCAGATCTCTATCCTGAGTCTTAAGAGGTTTACCTGGACTTGCAAATGGGGTAGAAAATCTCTCTGCTGGAACTTTGGTCATTGGCATCTGTAGTGCGGGAGAGAAGGCACTTACAATAGGTCAAACAGTGCCAGTGGAGAAAGGGGCTCCTTGCCATCCCCCACCCCCGTGAGCAGTGCAGAATGAATCTTGGGTATTGTGGAAAGACCCCTGCCTCATTTACCAGTTCCTCCCATGGCCTTGTTAGCTTACATCGCTCATTCTTCAAAAATGTTTAAGTATGTTCACCGTGTGAAGCCATTACCATGCTCAAGATAATGACTGTCCTGTTACTCCTTGTGCCTCTGGATGGTGTTCTCCTTAATCTGGTTAACATGTAAAGTGGAGCAGTGGTCCTGAAGCAGAGTTGTAAGGATTGAGTGAGTGTGAGATCCTTTTATAATTAGGGAAGTTATTACACGTAACAAATACATTACTAAAAATGGTCATGGTAATTTGTTATCCTTAAACTTCAAAGTCAGTGAGGGTATGAGAAAAGCTAATTGGTGGTGGAATGAGCAGGTGAATGGAAGGAGCAAGGATTGCTTGGACGTTCCTGTTGGCGAGCCTTGGGGAGTAGACTTACTAGCAGGTGTATGTGTATATACATGTATACATGTATATTCAAATGTGTGTGGGTATGTTGCTCCCCCCCTTGACTTTTGGCCCCGGAAGAGATAGGTGGATAGAAGCTTTTGTCCTTCTATGATCACTTTGGGGCCTGAGATCTTGATCTGATACATCATGGACAGAGATCCTTGGTATCTGTGAATCTTGTCTCCTGGTGGTAGTAGATGTTTTTCCTGATGCATTTTTCTACTGGTTGTGAGAATGGTCAGTGATATGCTCTGGCTTTCCACAGATGTGAACGAGTGTGCAACTGAGAACCCCTGTGTGCAAACCTGTGTCAACACCTATGGCTCTTTCATCTGCCGCTGTGACCCAGGATATGAACTTGAAGAAGATGGAGTTCATTGCAGTGGTAATGGGCCTTGGCACTGGAGCCTTCCACCTGTCCTGGGAGCCTGGGAAGGGATGGAGGGCAAGAGCTTCCCTCACAGGTGTTTCCTCTCATTTCCTGGACATATGTCTCATTTCCTGGGACATTTCCCAGTGCTGTGAGGTCACAACCACACAAAACAGAGATGAGTCACTTCCTGAGAGGTGAGGTGGAGTGTTATCTATCTTGTCATGTGACCCCTAATGCAGAAATCACTGGAGCCACACTCTAGGACCTGAGATGGGGGTTGACAAGGGAGACACCAGACAAGAGACACCAGTTTTGCATGTTGATTTGAGAGTTATCTGTCCTCACCCAACACTGACTCAATCATAGGGATAGCGCAGACAGTATTTACAGAGGGTAGTGACCCAGGGTAACAGCATCTTTCATTAAGTATGGTTGTGTATGGCGGGGGTGGGGGCGATGTAGAGTGAATGATTTCATGTATGTAAACTCACATACTTTGTGAACTTCTGAAATCTCTGTGAATAATCTAGTTTTGGGCCTGACATATAGTGAGCAAACAAAAAGAAGTTCTTGAATCAAGGAGGAACTATTGAGTGTTGAATGAATGAAATCTTAATAATTTGTTGCCAGAACATAGATATGGTAGCTCAGTTGATCTTTTAAAAATTCTTTCTAAGCCCAAGGAACTGTTATTCTCTGTCTAGTTTGTTGACTTTATTTTAATCTTCTTATTAACTTCCACTTTTTCCCCCAGCAAGTTAAGTTTTATTTTCCTAGATCAAGTATACTCAAACTACGGCCCGCAGGCCACATGCAGCCAGCCAAGGACATTTATCCGGCCTGCCAGGTGTTTTTGCCACTGCTGCCTATCCTCCTTGGCAGTTGACTTGTCCCAGGGCCCGCAGTCCGGACCACCAACGGTCTGAGGGACAGTGAACTGGCCCCCTGTTTAAAAAGTTTGAGGACCTCTGTCCTAGATAGTTAGAAAACTGTAATTAAACGATTTTCAAATTTCTTGAGAATAGAGACTACATCTTCCTTCTATTTATCTCTGTAGAATCCCACACAGAGCCAACTACAACACCTTTTCCCTTTGTCTGTCTGTCTGTCTGCCTGTCTTTCTCTCCCTCTCTCTCTATATGTTTCTCTCCTTCCTTCCTCCCTCCCTCTCTCTCTCTCTTTCTTTCTTTCTCTTCTTCTTGTTTTTTTTTAAAATAAATGTTGAATTAAAGTAAAATCCACTTCATTTACTTTTGACAGCATTAGCAGTTGTGAATTAGCAAAATTCAAATTCACAATGCTTCTCTGTAGTTTTAAAAATAAGTGGGCCATACGCTAAAGTGTGAAAATCTTTCTGTCCTGCAGAATGGAAAGTTTCCTAATCCTGGGTTTCATAGTAACAAGAATTGGCCCATGTCATGAATGAGACTTGTGTGATAGCTTCAGTTAGGACTGGAGTGTTCTAGGGACAGGTTCCCTGAAACAAATGAACCCTCTCCCTAGGGCCGGGAAAGTTAGAGCCACAATACAGAGAGGCTTAGACTGGTTAAATATCAGTCTCAGAAACAGAAAAAAAAACACCTTCAGGGATGAAAAGCCACTTTCTTCCTAGATTTCAGTACCCTCCGTGGCAGTCCTTGGGGGAATCTGAGCCAAAGAACTAAGAGGTGTGGAAAATTTAGTGTTATGTGATTGGGATTATTTGTTTTGCCAAAAGTCTCTGCTAATCCATGGATGTTTATTGGCCATCTGCACGGGCAGTATGAGTGTCTTGGGAGCCAGATGGAGCTGAGTTCAAATTCTGGCTCTGCCATTTACCTTGCTTGGCAAACTCACCTCCTGAGCCTAATTACTAGGGAGACATTACAGCATCGGGTTTACGAGTATAAGACCTAGAGGCTGGCTAGCCAGGTTCAAATCCAGCTTTCCTGTTTGCTTGTTATCTGTGAACTTACCTAGGTCAAATTACCTAACCTCTGTGAGCCTCAGTTTTTCTTCTGTAAAATATGAGGAGCAATCGCACCTCCTTCTCAGGGGTCAGGTATGGATTAAATAAGATGAGGATAGAAAATATCTAACTCAGTGCTTAGTACATAGTGAGCCTGAGGAATTGATAGGTGTCTCTACTACTTCTGTTCAAGGTATGGAGTGAATCTACACACTTAGAAGTAAACTAGGACTTTCTGTGTTACTCTAGGCTGGGGCCAGAGACCTGGGGCTCTTCAAGGGTCCTGGGGGACAGGGAAGGAGCATCACAGAAGCAGATGTTACCAGAGCACGCTTTACTCTTTAAATTAGCATCCTAATTCTGCTGCCTCATGACCCCTCACCTGAAGCCCACTGAGAGACGGGAGAGAGGTTTTCCTTTTTGGATGTTAGTGGCATTAGGTGTGTGCTGCCTGAAATTATCTGATGGTGGAGAAGCAGCCTCATTTGCGCTGACACCCTCCCTGGGTGATTCCAGCCACCAGTGGTCTGTGAGTTAGAGAGTAATTTGAGGACATGTCACATGGGGAAACTAGTGAAAACAAGTTTTCGGGAAACAACAAATGCAAGAAAAACATGTTTTCTTTGGCGTGCTTATTGAATGAGGCTCAAATGGGGGCTCCGTTGCCAAACTCTGTGTGTGATGAAGAGTGGCTTTCCTGGAAGTCTGCTTCTGCATCAGCTGCCGCAGCCTATGTGAACAAGTTGTAAATTATACAGACAGTGGCTCCCCCTCCACGGCCCATCTCTGCAGACAGAGGGTGGCTCAGCTCTAGGCTGGTTCCAGGCTGGCTGGAAGCTGCTGTTCCCATGTCCCCGGGAGGATCTGAGGCAGGCAGGCTACAGAGAGACAATCTGTATATCAACCCCATGCTACTTTAGAGTTTTCTCTCTCTGGGAGGTTTTTTGACACAATGAAGTTTTTTTTTGGGGGGGGCTGTTGTTTGTTTTTCGGATTTTTTTTATTGAGACAGAGTCTCACTTTGTTACCCTCAGTAGAGTGCTATGGCGTCACAGCTCACAGCAACCTCCAACTCTTGGGCTTAAGCGTTGCCTCAGCCTCCCAAGTAGCTGGGACTACAGGTGCCTGCCACAGCACCTGGCTATTTTTGTTTGTTTAGTAGGCCTGGGCCAGATTTGAACCTGCCAGCTCTGAAGCATGTGGCCAGGTTCAAACCACTAACCACTGAGCTACAGGTGACCCCCAACACAGTGAAAATTTTTTTTTTTTTTTGAGACGGAGCCTCAAGCTATCCCCCTGGGTAGAGTGCCATGGCATCACAGCTCATAGCAACCTCCAACTCCTGGGCTCAAGTGAGTCTCCTGCCTCAGCCTCCCAAGTAGCTGGGACCACAGGCGTCTGCCA